>BSBK01006690.1:0-160000 GCA_027943335.1 Chamaecyparis obtusa
TATATTTACTTATATAAATATATATTTATAATAAGTATATATAATTATATATATATATTTATATATATATACTTATAAATATATATTATATATATATATATATAAATATATATTTATATATTATATATATATATAATACTACATATATATATATATATACATACATATATATATATATCAATATACATACATATATATATATCTATACGAATACATATATATATAATCTATACATATATAATATATATATAATATATAACATATGTATATATATATATATATATATATATATGTATTAATATATATATATATATATATATATGTATGTATAGATATATATATACATATATATATACACATATATATATATACAATATATATATCCATATACATATATATATATACATATATATATATACATATATATATATACTATATATATATATACATATATATATATACATATATATATATACAATATACATTTACATATAACATATAATATATATAATACATATATATATATAATATATATATACTATATATATATATATATACATATTATATATATATACATATATATATATATATATATATATATATAAATATATATATATATATATAGATATATCTATAATATATATACATATATATGTATAGATATATCTATATATATATACATATATATGTATCTATATATACATATATATGTATATATATATATGTATATATGTATATATACATATATATATGTATATATACATGTATATATGTATATATACACTGTAATATATGTACTATATATATGTATATATATATCTAGATATGTATATATACATATATATGTTTATATATATATGTATATGTATTTACTATATATATATATTATATATATATAATCTAAAGTACAATATTATGACAATGAAGAAAATAATTGGATCAGTGATTTTCAATGTCAACACAGTGATCAGTAAAGTGTCAAGATGGTGATTTTCAATAGCAATAGGGTGGAGATACATGTAATTAGAACAGTGTAGATCAAAAGCAATGGTAAAAAAAGAGAATGCAAAGATCAAATAGGTGATAAATGAAGATAAACTGCCATCATACAACATTGCAACCACAAGTGCCAAGAAATAGCATGAAGTATCAATCTTATACCCTTAATGACAATGGTTTAATGAGAAAGGGTAGAGGACAACCCTGAACATATCCATGTGATAGTGACTTTTGTAAAAAGGGAGACACACAATCATAGAAAGAAGTTACAACATATAGAGAAATCTAAAACAACTATCTAATGCTATCAAAGTAGTAATAAAGATATTGTTATTTGAAGCAAATGAGAGACACAACTATCATGGAATCTTAGTCATGGATTGATAAAAATGATATCCAAGGCCTAAAGACTTAAGCAAAGTAAGGGTGATATAAATAATGATTGAACAAACATTCAAGAAAACAAAGGCTCGTTCTCAAATATATAAGGCAATCCATTAAAATGTACACTAGGACATAGGTCACAGTCAAGGTATCTTGGTCCTTGTAAGTTATATGAAAGATCAAAACAAAGATGATGGTAGTCGACAAGACCAGAGATATCACTGCCAACATAAGGAGCGATTGGTTAGGGAATTAACCATTCACTATGTCATTGTAAATAATAATAAGGATGGGTAGACTGATGTGTATGTTGCTTAAGGGTAGTCATTTTTTCAAAGGTCCATACATAATGGGTAATAAAAACCAATATCAAAGTAAAAACCATGAAAAGAGACACTAAATAAGTGTTCTAAGAGATAAAGATCATCAATTAACCATGGAGATAAGTTAGTACAAGGACACAAATCAAGGTCTTATAACAATAATATCAATCAGTGTTATAGTCAGAATATGTCATGGATATATATATATATATATATATATATATATATATATATATATATATATATATATATATATATATTGAAAGGACAACACTATGTATTAAAAATTTGAGCATGAAAAATATATTTAATGTTTTAATGACAGATGTGGTGGCAATGAAAGGAGTATGCTCAAAATAGAAGCAAACATAATGCATTAAGACAATGATGTCTTCAAGCTCTTATCAATCACTTTAATAAAGATTAAGGCAAGAGAGTAATAGTGACTATGACAATGAATCTTTTAGTAAGGTATTTCAACATGAGACATAGAAATAAAACCCTAGCAACAAAATAATTCACTGTTATCAAAGAACTAACAAATGTTATCAATGACATAAATGAAAGTGTCAAAAATAATTCACTGTTATCAAAGAACTAACAAATGTTATCAATGACATAAATGAAAGTGTCATGGAGACCATTTTCAAGCTCGGATCTATCATTGCAATGAATGGAACAACAAATAAAATGCCTTGTAATAACATGGAGAACACTTTTAAAGAATGGTGATATAAAGAAACAAATGCAAAGATATATAAGCAACAACCTGAAAAATGAGTATGAACCCACAAAAGTTTCCTCACTATTTATTCCAAGTAGGTCAAATTCATAGAGCTCGAGGTTGAGCATCACAAAACACATAAAATACGAATCACTTCAAGAAAATCAAATGTGGATTGCACATAAAAATAAAGCACATGCTCAATATTCTTAGTCATGAACAAAGTTCGAGGTTGAACATCAAATACATAGTGAAAAACAAATATCTTCATTATTTATTTGCATAAAGAGCTCAAGGTACTTGTTAGAAAACATGACCTACACAGAAGCCCTCAAAATCGAAATCCCTTGAGCTTGAAAATAAACCATGGCATCACCCAACAAAGAGAAAATATGAATGTCAAAATGAATAAGCTATGTTTTGTTTAGGGTTTCTTTTTACCCTAAGTCGCTGCCAACACTTGTGGCATTTTGTGCCTTTATTTATTATTTATTTATTATTTTTCCAAACTAATGCCTCACGTTATGTATTTTTTTCTTTTTATTGTGATATGTTATAAATCACTTTAATAATATTTGTGGTGTAAAAATAATAGCATTTATCTTTAATTATGAGTCAAGGGGATACTATTGAAAATTTATTAGATGCCCAAGCATATAGTGGAGTTGAAGAAGTAAATTAGCTTCTTGTGTGTTCATGACCAAGGAGGTTTCTAGCTCCTATTTTTGTGCAACTGCTCAAAAAAAGCATATGTTCAAGCTTCATTTTTAAAGCTAGTTCTTGGCATTTTCAAGGCTACATTGCAATCTTTTGAGGTTCTTTTTAGCAGGATATTGTTTTGTAACTCACTTGACTGAATTGTACACAATTGTATCTAAATATATTTTGATCAATAAAATAATCATTTTTAGCCTTCTCAGATTACTCATTATTGTGTGAAATTATTGAAGTGTTGGATATAATTTTGTGACACTTGATATGTCCTTGATTTTATGCTTCATTTTCAATTCATCTTCATGGAGAAATATGTACATGTGTAGATCAATGTTTATGTTATGAGGTTATGAATATTTCATTTATGAAAGGATAAATGATTTTACTTCTAAAACATTTGGAACTCTAACTTTATTATGAAATGTTTATGCACAAGTATATGAAAATTGAGTTGTGCTTAGTTTAGTTTGTTTTTTGAGAACATTGTATATGTCAAGCAACCCTGCATGTCATAGAAATTTGGTGCATGACCTTTAGGAGTAGTTTTCATTTTCATGTTTCCTTCTTATGATTTCATAAAAAATGATTTTGTGTAGTCAGTTTTAGGTGAAGTATCAAGAGTAATCCAACCTTCTTCAAAGGTTCATTCCCACTATAGGTTACCCACAACTTGAGAATGTTCCCATTTGTTAATAGATCATTTAACTTGAAGTTCAACAAGTGATAACAATTATCTATGGATTTGTCTCTCCAGTGCACTTCTTCCCTGGCTATAAGTTCAATGTCTCTCCTTGAGGTCCTTATCTTTCTCAAAATTGGTCAAAAAAATTCCATCTCAAATTATTTTCTTGTTGAGTATTCCAAGTTATTACAATACCGCTTCTTTTTCTTCAAAGATATTCTTAAAGTTATCATTGTTCCATCGTTTTACTTTGACTTTAATGTAGCCTAGGCATTTTTGAAATGAAAAGATAATAGTTCCATAAAAAGAATTGCTTTGCTTCAATCACTCTTCTAGTCCATTCAACAAAGAAGATTCTCTCCACCACATGTTTTAGAATTTGAAGTAGCCTTTCTTTGGCTCATTGTATTCCTTGATCTCCAATCTAACATGGTAGTGGTTCAAAATTGAATGTGGAGGAATTGATGTCATTCTTACCATTTCATCCTTTAGCCACCCAACACCAATGACGAATTTATCGAATCTCTTCGATACAATATCTTCAATATCATTTTGTATCCAACCCTTATATTCTTCTAGGTAAAGCATCCATTTGTGGGGGATATGAACAACCTCTATCATATCAATAAAGTCACTAAAATCCAATATGATTCGATTTAATTTCTTAATTCCTCTACTTTTTCCATTTGGGTTTGTTATCGCATTGAAATCCCCACCAATTATTAAATTTTACTTATGTTTTTCAATTCTTGATCTATGTCATTCTAAAGTTTTTCTTTTTCATCTGTTTTAGTAGGCCCATACATATTAATCAAAGGGAACTCCTCTGTTGTTATTTTGCATTTCAACAAGCATAATATCTACGATTCATCTTTTATTGAAATTTTTACCTCCTTTGAGTCTGAATTCCAGAGGATCCCCATACCTCTTGCGTTCTTGTTTGTAATTTGAAAATCACCCTCCCACCAGTGGCAATATTTAATGAAACTTTGACCTTCATCTGAATGGAATTTTGTTTCCTACAAGAGAGCTAAGTTGATTTTTTTCCCCCTAGATGACACTTGAGTAAGTTCCTTTTGTGAGGGGTTGATAGACCTCTAACCTTATAGGTTAGTAGCCTCATTGTTTCCCAAGGGGGACTACCCCCTGATACTTTTTCAATTTTTTTTTACACTAACAAAGCTCTTCTCCATGGCTTCTTCCTCCCTCTTTTGTTTATTTGTCTTCCTTATGTGGATTTTCTTAGAATTTCCAAGTAGGACTAATGTTGATTGGCTTATACTTCTCAGATCCACCATTGTCGATTCATCTCTTGCAACCCCATCATATTTCAAAACCCACTCACCTTCTTCTAAGTCTTCAAGATCTTTGAGCAAATCAATATTTGTGGCCAATATCTTGTTTTCAAGTGGATCTACATGTTTATCATTTTCCATTTGTACCTTGTATAGACTGCAATCTTCCATGACCTTCTTTGTCCCTAGAGAATTGTTGATTTGTTTTAAATTATTTTTAGCATTTAAATTAGGTTTTTGGAACCCACTTCTTCAAATTTGCATTTAGGAATCCACATTTTTTTTTTTTTGGGGGGGGGGGGGGATTTTCACACTATTCTTATATATGATCTCCTTTTCTAAATCTTAGGCAAAAAGCTTTATCTTTCTCAATTTATATTTTTTGAATCTAGTGTTTTGCAAAACTATAGAGCCCGACTTTATTTATAACCCATTTTATTGCTGCTATTTTGATTCTAGCAAAGAGGTAAGAATCACCATTCACCAAATATTCATTAATATCAATCAAAGTGCCAAGGGATCTTCTCTAAGCAATATTCCAACTAGTACCCCATTGACAAGTTGTAAAGCCTTATCTAAATCAGGGAATTGTAGGTCTCCTCCTCACAAGGGTTTAAATGTTGGACCCATTTTTGCATATAAAGAGGCTATTCATCCATGGTCCAAACTCCTCTTAGAATTTTCTCCCATTCCTCCCACGTAGAAAATATCACAGTACCCTTCGAAAAAAATATTACAATAACTTTGGTCTTCCATGAGTTTTTCATCCAGACCCTAATTTTTTCGTGGCTTGATCTATGGCTACAAACTGCCATATTACCGCCAAATCTTCCAAAAGAATCAAATATATGGAAGCCTCATCAAAGATATCAATAGTTTGAAGCCCTTCTTAATTTGCCTTTGAGCACTCTTCCTTCACAATATGATCCACTAAAACCCTAACTCCCTCATTTTCCTCATCACATTTTTCTCCCTTCCTTTTGTCTAAATTCTTTGCCTACTCTGGTATTTCTGAATTTTCATTCACTATGATTATAATACCATCCCCAAAATATACTTTCTTTAATCAACATACTAGCTATGAGGCTTGATTATTATTTATGTTTTTTTATTATTGTATTTTTAATATATAATATCAAGTGATAGAATGCTAGGATAAGGTGACATTTTCCTTGCAATTCTAAGTCATTTTTATGTATATCTACATTCACTATAAGGTTTACTTGGATGCCTAATGATATGGCATTTTTTTTGCAATTATTTAAATGACATTTGTAATTACACTCATACAAGACAAACACAGTCAAAGGTGATGATGATAAGGTATAATGGAGCAATATCCCACTTGGGTGTCCACTTTAGGATTGGGGTATAGGTGTACCTTTATGTTGACATATATGTCACTTGCATGTCTCCTAAAGTTAGATGACCAGGTTTGCATGTTAGTTGTCAGAGTTGTTAGTGAGTTACACACTCATGTTTGACTAGTTTTGATTGGCTATGTGTTAGGTGCTCATGTGAAGGCCATATAAATATTTTTTATTTTTCACTAATTTTACATTCTATCCACTAAGGGGTTGTATATAATACCCACCCCTTTACTGTCATTAATGTTTTTGATGCCAACCCATTTAGACCACTTTTTATGAATATTAAATATTTGGTTTCATTTAATGATTTATTTATATGATACTTTGAATCATTTGATTTATATCATGTTTGTTAGATGATGATGGTTATTTACATATGATGATGTTACGTAGGTTATGATTTTTACTAACCACATACTTGTATGTGTATGGTTGACATGTATGTCTTATATTTATGTTTGATGTGCCTGATGTGGTTGAGGGATGAAGTCGTAGTTACTTTCTTGCGAGATCCACATGATCGATCGATCCTTGCCATTTTTTGTTATATATTTATACATGTATGTACATGCTCATCTTTTATGTAGGATTTCAGGTACTGGACATCGACTTCCCTAAATTGCTAGGATCAGTGTGCCCTATAACATTATCTCAATGGTAAGAGGGGTGAGATAACATGCAAGTCTAAATCTCAACCTAAGCCAATTATTATCCTCAAATAATGAACAAGTATCTTATCTACTACCCTTTGAATTTGTCAAGATGATGTCATTCGTGAACCCTTTCCTTGAGCTTGATTATTATTTTATGAGTTTGGTTGGTTTTTCCTTCATGTTTGTGTGCTGGACGTCTTGATGTAGATATTGTGTTATTCATGCATTAAAGATTTAATTAAGATTAATTATGAGATTAAAATAATTATATCATATGAATATGAAAATATTAAATATATAGATATTTAATTAATGAAAATTAATTAAATATCATTGATTATATAAAAAACTTAATTAAATGTCTAAATTGTCAAAATAAAGATTTAGTTAAATATTAAATCAAAATCTAAATTAAATATTTGAATAATATAAATTTATATTTTTTTTATCAAGTTGCTTAATAAGTGGTGCTAAATATATGAATTATAATTAAAATATAATCATGCAATTATATGCACACCAATTAAAAGGAATTGATTTATCATATCTAAATTCAAAGGTTGAGTTAAGAGACTTAACTTAAGGATTAGTTATAACTCCTTGTAATAAATTAATGATTTGATATTTAATTATCAATTTGCATATTAGTAATTTGATAAAAATATTAATTATTAATTAAATATTATTATGCAAATAAATTTTCACATTAAGTTAATAAAATTGAAATATAAATTTAAGATTTAAAAGTTGAGTGATTTGCATGAATTGGAATTATTAATTAATTAAATATTTCTTTTAAATAAAAGATTGATATAAACAAGGCTAGAGTTGAGTTCTGATTTCTGTGATTTTGAGTAACTATTTTATTGTTTTTAACAGTTGAGTTCTAATTATTGATTGTGAGTTGCATATTTAAGTCCGGTATGTTGGGTTTTTCTATATTAAGGTCCTTTTTGGTCATTTTTAGGAAGACAAGTTTACAGGTTTTGGCTCTGGTTTTGGATTTGAAGAAAATTTATTAAAAGATGGGATTTTGGATTGTGAATTGTGTTCTTCATTTCTTCAGATCGTTCTTGGCTTTGAGGTAGGATTTTAAATCTTTTTGTAAATCTCCATTTTGAAAAGTTTGTCTTCTTCATGTTTGGTGGACATACATATATTGATTTGCATATGGACATAATCTATTTATAGAATTAAAATAAAATTTGCCTTTTTCGTAGAAATTGATCATATAAACTTTATTGGAAAAATATATTTGTAAGAAAATATATATATATATGTTATATATATAGTAGTTTTTGTTTATTAAAAAATAAAAAATCTACTTGTTGAAAAAACATTCAAAAATTCACCTGTAAAATAATATTTATAATTTTAAAAAATAAATAATATTTATTTATCTTTAAGAAATTAATATAATTAAATAAATAAATAAAATTATTTAATGATAAAACAAAATAAAAATCATTTTAAGTGAGTCGCATGCCACCACCCTCACACCCACCTTTTTCTTTTAAATTTTATATGTTATGTGGGGTGAGCACTTGGGAAGCGCACCACTCCCACTTTTCCTATTTGGGAAGTCTCCGTAGGATGGGGTGGGGTTAATATCCCCCCTTCCCCTACATAAATAATTACTAATGTGTTTTTTTTTTGGTAAAAGGCCTAAGCCAAGAAATTTTATTAATCAAAATAGTGTTACAAAGAATAAGAAACCCCACTTTGTGCAAGCGCTGGTAGGAAAGAGTGGGGTTGAGAAAACCTCTAGCCATGCCTGGGACCGAAGTCTGGAATCTGATACATGATATTTTTAGAGGGCATTCCCTCATAGCACTAAAACTTACATTCATCAAGGTTAAAACATTTTTTTAAAGAAATTTCAGCCTCATTCTTAATAAAGGTAACTTTGTTTTTGCTAATCCATCGTTTGGAGGTGGGAGCCTCCTATCTTGTTCCCAAAATTCTACTGCGGTCATGCTTGTCCTATGGAAGCCAAACAAGAATACATACTGAAGAGGGAACGATCGAATTGTTGTAATACTTGTAAAAACTTTTGGCTAAGATCTTTGTTACTTTGTCCACAAAACACAGTACATGAATCCAAAGATTCTATAGTTCCTTATAAATAAAGTAAAGAGCGTCTCTTATTGAAATTGAAATTAGATCCTAAAAGCATAAGCAAGGAAAGAGCTTTCTATGCCTAAAAAACCTACATAACCTGCTGAGAAGATTTGAAGCCTGGCCTTCAAAAGTCTCGGTCACGGGCATCATGAATAATCATAACATCATGAGCTACTTAATCAAAAAATGGAACCAAACACATGATTAATAATACATAAAAACTTGCATTTATAACCCTTGGATGAGTTAAAGTTAGAACTGACCTGAAAATATGTTTGAACTAGAAACCTAATCAGAAGAAGATGGAGAGACTGAAGCCATGACACATTAATACAAAGAAAAACCCTCGAAAGGGACCCTTAAAAAAGGAACTAAATGCAAAAACATTTAGAAGGGAAGTAGGGCATACCACTGTCAATAGAAACAAAGGAAAAATCAGCTCCCTAAGATTCTAGCCATGCACTAGAGCTGAAAAATAAAATAAAACAAGAAGGAGAAGACACCTTGGTAATTTCTATCCTAAAGTCAATACACAGTTATAGTATCGACTTCAAGATTAGAGATTACCAAGGTGACCATACCGGAAGCCAAAAAGGACTAAGAAATAGAGAAACGACCATCACGGTAATCTCCTGCCTGAAGTCCATGCTTGTATTTAAGTATCGACTTCAAGATAATAGATTACTGAGATAATTAGAAAAGATATAAGGATAGAGCATAAGTAAGACCGAGCTAAAGATGAGCCTCATCTATATATGAAAAAAGTCTAGAGCCACCAACATAGATATCCGAAATTAGCATCTTGTCCTACCATAGACTGTCCCATTTCTATTGCTTTAGTTGCTTACAAATAGGGAATATCACCCTGAGTGTTTAGAACAAGGAACACTTGTCAAAGAATAAATATAGCAACCTATTACCCGTAAGAAACCCTGGGTAAATGATGCTAAAGGGACTAATAAACATCCCTTTTTTTTGAAAACAGTGTTGTGAGTCTTCAGAGGTTCTCAATAGATAAGTGAAACTTAACACAGTCCTTAGATTAATGTGTTGTTTTTAAAATTAAAGTGTTATTTAAAAAAAAAGGTTTATTAATTTTATTTAATTTAAGTTTTAATTAAAAATTATAATTTATTTTATAGTTTAAATTAATTTTTAATCAGGTTATTTGAATTATGAATTAATTTAATTTAAATTAGTTTATATATATATATATAATTAACATATATGATTTATATTAAATTTTTTTTTTTTGAATTGTAGTTAACTTAAGGTAACGACAAATTTAATTAGACTATAATTAAATGTTATTTGACGTGTTTTATATTGAGTTTGTTGTTATGTTTTTTTAATTGTTTATATAGGTAGAGTAATATCTTAGGTGGGATTTTGTTCTTGAGACTTGGTATATTTTATGGTTTTTATACTTCTTACACTTTGGGGGTTGTGTTGTGGAAAATTTATAACTATTTTTATGTCATGAATATGTATGAGTGGTTTTGGTGCATTTGTGAGTGATGTCATGTGGCTTTAGAGTTCTCAATCATTATGCTTCATTTGACTACAAAAGGTGGCAACCATTATTGTCTTATGATTATACTTGGTCACCTTAATTTTTCTATTGTAGTTGTTATGTGATCTAAAAGATGATATTGTGAATTTAAGTACTACTCCATGTTGGAGAGATGTTAAATTGGTGCTTTTGATGATCATGTGCTCTTATGATATGATAACTATGTGGATTTGGTATTTGGTGATTGCTATGTCCAGTATGAGATGGATAGTTTGGATCCTTCTATAGGGTGAGGTTTTGTTTATTATGCTCCAGCACTTGTCTTTTATGACATTCAAGGTTTATTGATCATTTATGGAAATCTTTTATGTTTTGGTTTTTCTTTTTCATGGGAGCATTAGGATAGGTTATCTAGGAGCGTAGAGGGGAAGTGGCTTACTTTGGAGGTCCCAGAGCCCTAAAGTGGTTGTCTGGATATCCTTTGTAAGTTGACTTTAATAAGTGATAACTTAATAAATCTATTGAGAAAAAATATTAAAAGATAATTGTGCCTCACCCATGCCTTGGGTGCTAGTACATGCTAGAATGAGAGTGGGAGCAGATGCTTGCTCGTCTGGAGAGACAATGAGGTCTGACATAGTTGGATTTCCTTGTCTGTACGAAAGGACTATTGATACCGCATAAGAGTCACCAGGGGGCTGGAGTCCAAAGAGAGTACCAGGTGACCTTAGAGTTGACTTATGTGATGACACTTCCCTATGTGTGTTCTAAGTTCCTACATTGCATTTGGTACACCTAATTTGTGTCTTGATCATTTATCCATGATAACCTTATATCCTTTTATTACCATTTTATCTTGTGTACCATTGCATTAGTCTTTCTTTTTTGGTTGTTTCCTTGAGCGAGGCTTGGTGCTATCTCCTCAGCACGATGGGAGTGGACTTCTTGGTTCCACGTGGTCGAGTGGCAGTGATTCTATTACCATTGAGATCCGACATTCGTGACTTTGTGCTTGGATGATCCTCGACATTGCTTCTATCTTCTTGTTCTTGCTTGAAGACTTTCTCATGAGATGTATTCTCATATTCCATTTTATGTATGGTTAGTGACATTGATTTTAGGAAATGCATATGTACTTGTATTATATTATTGTTATCCCTGCGACATGTGTCTGTTATGTATGCCATGATGTATCAGTTGTACTTTATAGATTGTATCTTTGATTGCATTGATGCAATGAGTGTATCTTACTATTTAGTTCAAATGGTTATGATAGTGTACTTTATGAATCTTGTTCTTTTCATTATGATTAAGAAAGGATTAGGAATACTTCAATTTGGGTTTTAAAATTAACCTAAGATATATCATGTGATTATGTATTGGATTGTACTTAGTAGATTAGTTAACTTATACGTAATTCTACATCATGGAACCCTTGAGACTTGTAATATGTAAATGAGTTACATTTATGAGTATGTATTGTCTTATATTATATTGCTTTCACATTGTTATTCATTATTGATTGTAAACTCTTAAAGAAAAAAAATATTTGGTAAACTTAGTAAACATGTTTTAGGTTAATTTCTCCTAGATTCCCTTTAGGGGCATTACATTGTATGGTTTTGGTGGTAGTTTTTGCCTATTCTTTTAATAATCTATAGTGATTTTCTCATGCTAGCTCTTTAGAATGTAATCATTGTTTGTAGTTAGCAAAGTGCTTTTAGATTGAAGATAAATTGAGTGATGAGAGTAAGTGTATTGTAATCTTGTCATTGAAGATAGTGCATACTTGGCCTCTCTTCTTGGTGGTGTTTTTTCTCACAAATGTTTCTCCACATAAAAAGTATGACATGAAATGTTCTTCTTACGTTTCTCTCGTGTCATTCTTTTTTTTGATAGGTAATATTATAGTTTTTTATTAATATTTCAAAGAAAAGTACATTGCTTGTTTCCACATTAAACCACCTTATGACCATAACTCTAAAACCACCCTGCCTATTTACCAAAATACCACCTTATTAGCAGTTTTCATACTAATAGACTACCACCCGCCGTGCTATACCAACTCGACTGCCTATTTACAATAGTCTTACATTAAAGGAAGATTTTAGACCCTTGTGTCAATACTACGGTGGCACTAGACACATAAAACTACAACGAAACCTCTATGCGATTTCCAAAATGTAGGCAATCTTGTGCTTATTACAAATGAGAACACGAAAACTAGAATCCACACACCTACATCAAACTGCCATTATTCGGTCCTGCCATAGTCTTTTCGCCGGTGCACTTGACCCTTCTTGCTCTCCTTTGCCTCGACACTTGTGGTTGCACAATCAGTCTATTCAGCATTTGAAGCCTCTGCTCTTCATGATCTCAGATTGCCTTCTTCAGATCTTGATTTTGTGTCATTCTTATTTCTGCTATCTTATGGTAGAATGGCATTCATTCAATTGATATTTTATGTTCATTTAAGATAGTTATATTATGCATGTTAAAGTTATTAATTTTAGCATGACAAAGAAGATGTATATCTCTATGTTATTTTCATATTAAGGCAACTTAATTTCAAAATCACATACAATTATAGATTTCCATATTGTAATTATCTAAGGCTTGAATCTCATCAATTTTACTATAGATTAAAGATTGACAAATTTCCAACAATTTCCTAACAATAGTTACAAATGTTAATACTATGCTCTTAGATGCTTTGTTAATTGAATGGAGATGCCATGTGATAATGTTTCAATGATCTAATATGAACAAAAGTTTCATTTTTTCAAATAATACCATAACAAACAAATTTGAATTTTTTTTACTAAAGTTAATGGACAATTAGTTAAAAGCAAGTCAACTTAAGACTACAATTAAAATTTAAAAAATAGAAAAGTCAATCTTATAAACAATCTCAAACCAAATTTAGAACTGATATTTGAATATTATATAAATTACTTAGAAGTAAAGAATCATAATCAAATAAATACATTCAAATACCAATTCTTACACAAAAATGTGCCACTTAAACATTAGATTATCCCGGTAAAAATAAATCCAATCACATTGCAAGATTGTATTGTGCTTATCAATTGAATTATGGATTAGCGGGGTCCTTAACGTATCTTCAAAAATGCATCTGGGATTTATTTTGTATTCCCGCGTCTTTCAAAGTACAAGAAAACCGAACGCAGAGGGTTGAGAAATTTGATCCCGGTCTGTATAATCTCGCTAAATCCCAGTAAAAAATGTTTCTTCTGTACCGTGGATGAGCAAAGGAGCAGAACTATATGATTAGCCCTTTTTTGCACTGTAAATAAAATCTGGGGAAAGTGCGTATAAGCCTGAGCTAGATGGGGGTGGGCACGCAGCAAAGCTGGAGGGAGGAGGTCGATTCGAAGCTGAAGAGGCTTCATTCGCTTCAATTTGGCGTTGAGCGAGCTCTGGAAAAAGGAGATGGCCAAACTGCCCTGGGGCTGGCTTTACGTTTAACTGGCTTCCTGGAATCGCAATGCGATAACACCAGTCCCGCCGATGAAATTTACATCAACCCAATCCGAAAAGATGCCTTCGCTAAAACTCGTGCAGCTCGCCGAATGCTGGAAGCTGACTCTGACAGGTTTCAGTTTATTCTAATTATTTAATCTCGCTACCTTTTTTATCTTTTGATGGGTAAATTGAGGGTGCAATGGCTTCTCAGCTCACAAGACGCAAACATAACCTAGTCCCTGAGCGCGCTGTGTTAATGTCCGGGGGTAAATGCAGCGGTTCCTCAGGGTATTTGAATATTTGAATCCCTGAATGTGTCATTCTATACTTCTAAACTAAAACCGCCGAATTTTTTTTAAGTAAACCTATGCAAATGGGGCTTCTAAATTTTCTCTGCTGATGCCGCTCAGAGAATTTCAGAATAGTTTGAATGAAAGCGATCTTATTAGAATTTAAAATCACTTAAATGAAATGCTGTTATATGATTTTAGGAAAAGTTAGGATAAGTATAATATCGGTAAATGGTTGCTACTTTGCAGATTCTCGAAAATATGCAGCACCTATTTTACAGGTGAAAATTTTGAATTCGTTTGAGGTTTGAACCGTAGCCCCAAAAATCTTTATTGAAAAAAATAAGTTTTTTTTCAAAAGATCAAGATTTAAATAGGAAAAAATCAGATTTAAAAGAATGTATGAAAATGTTAAAAAAAGTATTTTGATAGCATAGAGGATATTTAAACATCTTAGTAGTATGATACTTGTGATCTATAGTACAATTTTGAAGAAATGTCCGGGTAGAACCCATACATTCTAAATGAGGTACTTGTGCAAAACCCATTCTCAGATGTCAGATATTCATAAACTTCGTGGTGCAAACCATATGCTTAGCTAAATGTCGGGCATCATATTGTTGGGCTATGTAACTACAAGATCTTTCTTAACTAAGATCTCACCTTGTAAAAAAACCATTCCTCATGTTGAAAGTTTTTCTGATAAGGAGACCCCATTTTAGAAGTACAGCCATAATTTTACACAAGACATGTATGGTCAAGTTAGAAGTACAAATTACAAACTACAAATTTTACTTAGTATTACATCTCACTTATTGAAATGCTAATTATTAATGGTAAAATTAGACACGAAGATGAAGAACCTAAACGAACCCTTCAATTCAGGTCATAATAAGCTGATGGCAAAATTCTTGTATAAAAGATGACAATAAAACCTACAAATTCAAGAACATTAGAAAGGCTTTTACGTATCTATTGTCCTAAATTGGAGTGATAATGGGTTATGTAGAAAATGTATTTGTTTGAAAGGCTGTGCACATTTTGTGTAGTGATGATCACGGTCATTTTTATGATCAAATGAATATAATGAAAAAAATCAATTCAAATCTTTATATCTGATTTTCTACAATTATTGATAATATTTTGTAATGTGCCCTGTTGGTACTTTGCTTGAATTATCCTAAAATTCCCAACTAGAGTTGGGATTGTGCTCGAGAATGTTCTCTTGATTTTGAATTCGTTTGAGGTTTGAACCATAGCCCCAAAAATCTTTATTGAAAAAAGTAAGTTTTTTTTCAAAAGATCAAGATTTAAATAGGAAAAAATCAGATTTAAAAGAATGTATAAAAATGTTAAAAAAAGTATTTTGATAGCATAGAGGATATTCAAACATCTTAGTTGTATGATACTTGTGATCTATAGTACAATTTTGAAGAAATGTCCGGGTAGAACCCATACATTCTAAATGAGGTACTTGTGCAAAACCCATGCTCAGATGTCAGATATTCATAAACTTCGTGGTGCAAACCATATGCTTAGCTAAATGTTGTGCATCATATTGTTGGGCTATGCAACTACAAGATCTTTCTTAACTAAGATCTCACCTTGTAAAAAAACCATTTCTCATGTTGAAAGTTTTTCTGATAAGGAGACCCCATTTTAGAAGTACAACCTTAATTTTACACAAGACATGTATGGTCAAGTTAGAAGTACAAATTACAAACTACAAATTTTACGTAGCATTACATCTCACTTATTGAAATGCTAATTATTAATGGTAAAAGTAGACACGAAGATGAAGAACCTAAACGAACCCTTCAATTCAGGTCATAATAAGTTGATGGCAAAATTCTTGTATAAAAGATGACAATAAAACCTACAAATTCAAGAACATTAGAAAGGCTTTTACGTATCTATTGTCCTAAATTGGAGTGATAATGGGTTATGTAGAAAATGTATTTGTTTGAAAGGCTTTGCACATTTTGTGTAGTGATGATCACAGTCATTTTTATGATCAAATGAATATAATAAAAAAAATCAATTCAAATCTCTATATCTGATTTTCTACAATTATTGATAATATTTTGTAATGTGCCCTGTTGGGACTTTGCATGAATTATCCTAAAATTCCCAACTAGAGTTGGGATTGTGCTTGAGAATGTTCTCTTGATTTAGAACCTGCAATTAGATTAGTTATTAAAGATAAACATATAATCAAGTAACAAATCATAGTAATCAGATAGCATATGTGGGATTCCTTTGAGGCTTTATTCATTGAGTCATTTATGTGATGAAGCCTAGGGGATATCATACAAGACGCCTTGAGCCTATCCAACCAGTTCAGGGGCATGAACATACATCCTCCATTCAACATCCTAAGGGGCAGGAAATACATCTGCCATATCGGCCTCAATCGAGCATGGAAGTATATCCGCCATATTGGTCTCCTATCGAACTTGAATGGACCACTTGGTCACTTGCTTTCCTTATATGCCCATATCTCCCCTTCTGACACAGGACAGGTAAGGAGGATCCAATTAAGGACAGTCCTCACAAGCAGCCAAACACCACAATGCGGAATTACTCAACAATACAATGTTTTCAACTGAATTTTCATTAACATGCCCGGCTGTAAGGCCTTCTGGGTTATGGCCAATTACAATCAAGAAACAGTTCTACAAGGTCAATAAAGATCCAAGCCCTAACCCTAGCTAGTCCAGTTCTGAAGCAATCAGCAACTGATGGAAACCCTAAGGCAGATCTGAACTTGAGCTTGCAAGCCTCCAAGCAATCTCCTTGTCTCCAAGCAAACAACCACTAGCTCTGCTATTACAGACTATCAGATAACAATATGATCTTCAAGATCTTGCAGGATCCAGATCTAATCACTGACTTCCACTGACTGACCAAATCTCCCTCTAAACAACTACCCCAAACACTCCTTAAATACTAATCTTCAGCCACAAGTCGGCTGGATGACATAATTAACTCCTAAGCCAAGTCGGCTCCTATTACAAACAAATATTAAATACAACAATAGTTGGCTCACAAATAGCCTTACAAACATTTAATTCTCCACGTCGGCCTCAAGATTTACATAGGAGAATACAACAAAAGATACCAACAATAAATGCACCAAGTCGGCCAACCAAATCTCCAAGAACTCCAGTCGGTAAACCAGAACAACCGAGCGCCAAAGAAACAACTGAGCACCAGTGAAACAACCGACCAAGCCAAGCAACACCGAGCAACACAGACATCATCGAGCACAAGTTCCACCGAGCGCAAGAAGTTTCACCGAGTTCCTTCAGTGACTGAGCTTCCTTCAATAATCGAGACCGTCGGTTAAAGCTACAATTGAGTACCACAGAACCAAAACACACACCTCCATGCAGATTCACTGAGTACCCTAGAATGCCCCTGCATCACCTTCATAACAGAATGGTAGATTGAATGATGCTTCCAGGGGATCATTCATCTACTCTATTATGCATAAACAAAATATAACAAGAACAACAATACACACACATATCCAATTGTAGTAATATAATACTCTTCATTTATGACTCGGCCAAGAAATAATGCATTTTATCTCATACCCACTATTTATAGATGTTAATGGCTGCTGGTTAAATTATCTATATCTGAATCTGGAGGCTTTTCAGAATGCATGTGGTTGTATTTCTTTCATGCTATTTTATTTTATTTCTGATTCATTCGATGGTCTCCATTGCTTGGGAGATTATTCCATATATATTGTGACGGCTCCCTGGAGGGAGGCGTCCCTTGAAAAGTAATTGCCCTCTCAATGGGGATGTGTCTATTTGGAGTAAAAATAAAAAATAAATAACGAATTAAAAGTTTTGGCTATTTCCAAACCATATTACAAGATTGATCGTATTATTACTTACGGTCTTGAGAAGGGAGAAGACATTGGAGGCAGACCAAAGCGCTTAGAGACCATTTAATAGACTTCCTCAAAGTTTACAGACTCAGCCTTAACCTGTCTCGAGCTCAGGCTCTCAAAGTTAAAGAGGGGGCTGGTCCCTACCCTATTTTGGAAGCTATCAGTTGGATTTAGACTGCCCCTCTTTGGTGGCCTCATCCTTCCATTCTCAGGCCAGAAGTAGTAATCGTAATCAATTTTATATTATGTTTGGGATCTTTAATTTCTTACGAACATAGAGAAACTAATTAACACAACAGAACATTATATGTTGGAGTAGCCACTGTTCCAATAACAGAACTATTAATACTTGCCGAGGATATCAATTATGACCTTACATCTTCAGCGATACATATTCATTCAAGATACATAATAGAGTATTCATATATATATATATATATACTTTATATATAACTTATCTATACGGATCTTCTATCTGATTGCACTGTTATATATATATATATATATATATATATATATGATTTCACTATTATATATATATGATTATACCGTTATGTATATATATATCTATATATATTTGTATATATATATTAGATCATAAATAACATTCCTTATTCATAATATATTCATTATAATAATAATATGTAATTCAGAATTGATTCTTAGATAATCTACAGCATTTCCGTATACTGTCATGTGATACTTACCAGTCTCTATATATATGTATATAATATATATATTCTTATTCTGCAAATCAATAGTGATGCACGGGCTTCAGCATTCCACTGGCTGTCAATATAAATTCCACTCTTCCTTATATGACTTTCCCTAACTGATAATGGATTACAGAGAGATATCTGTATATATCTCTGTATGACTGTAGAAGAAATTGTATTCTTTGTATATACTCTGTAGTATTGCAGAAGATTATTCTTTAACTCCCTTTTCAATACCCAACATATATTTCATAATCTCCATCTACCATTCTCTTATTTACAATACTCAGCACTATCGATAGAGAAGACCGTTCTGCAACTTAATTCTTCATCTTCCTATTTATTGTGAGGTTCCTTTTCAATATGCATCTTTTATTCCTGCACTGTTATAGAAGATGTTTCCCGTTCAAACAAAGTGGAAGGTATATATTTATGGACGCTGTTATTGGAGTGTTGACTCAAACCTTATTATCTGAATACCCAATATAAATAATTTTCCTTATATCTCCCCCATTCCAAATGATACGATCTCCAATAAAATATATGAACACTGCATGGAAGAGGCACGTATGAAGAGATGCCTCTCTAAACTGAGTGGTTACTGTCTACTTAGTTTCTTTACTAATCGTTGATTGCATGCTTAGTCATCATTAATCGATGCTGACTTTAATAGCTTGTCTTTAAGGTTCCACGTCCCTGCCCGAGCTTCTACTTGATCTCACACGTATGAATGACCTCTAGCAATGCGTCAAATAGTGAATTCAACTTTCCGTGGTATGCTTACGTGTCTTTACTCCTCGATGGAATGCAAGTCTATATGAATATGGCTTCCTCCAAGTTATCCTCGTCCACGACTATGGTGTTTATTGTTTCACCAATGTGAATCTAAAATATATTATTTAGAAGTATGTATGGACTTCCCTTTATCGCTGGCGCCCCAATCACTGCCGTGGAGTGTTAACTGTTCGCAGAGAGAAATATTTTATAGTTAAGTTCATAATATTAAGTGGGCATTCGTATGATTACGCATGTGCAGATATATATTAAGTTTAACTAACATAAATGTGCAGCAATGATAATTCCTTATCATCGTCTGTTATCTGTAATTATTAATTAATTATTAGTTAATAATTATTTATAAGCTTAGTTAATAATTATTTATATATTGATTTATTTATTGGATCAATATATATATTTGATAGGAATATTTAATTAACAATTAATATATTCTTTAATTAAGTACTTCAATTAATTATATTTATTATTGATCACTATCTTGAAAGATATTAATAATATTAAAATAGATTAATATTGATATGATAATAATATAGGTATTATTGATAAAATTATAATATAAGTATTATTGATATATATTATTATAATTGAATATTAAATTTTATTTCTAGAAGGGGATATCACATTTCAGAACTGATATTCTTCCCTTGATCGTGTTTTATTATGCAAGTCGACTCCCTCCTTAATCACCTTGCTTTAGGGATATTAATCACTAATTTAATCAATGAATATTTGGAATTGTTGGTGCTGCATTTTCTTAATGAATTGTGCCTTGCTCATATTATATCGCTGCCTTTTGTTCTCATTAGTCAGCCTTGATAACTTAATCTTATTCTTTCTTGTCGTTGTGTTGTATTTGATTTGCCTTAATTAACAATGTGCCCTTCCTGGATTTGCTTGGCCACAAGCAATTTCAGATTCAGATGGTTCAAGATCTCTTCTCCTTCGAAAGTGGTGTCTTCCATAGGTGGGCCCTTCCATTTGATTAGGAATTCAGGAATAGTCTCATTCCTTAATAGCTTCTCCCTCATATTGAGACCAACTTCATGTTCCAAGATTAGTTTACCCTCATCATCAATCAGCTGTAACTTCACACATAGGGTAACTTGTTGTCCAAGCACTTTCTTGAGTCGAGACATGTGAAAGACATTATGAATATGGCTGCTCTCGGGCAACTCTAGTTCGCAAGCTACTTCTCCTACCTTCCTTAGGATCTTGTATGGCCCATAAAATTGAGGTTTTAGGTTTTCTGCTCTGCTTACCTTGATTGTAGATTGTTTATATCGTTGTAGCCATAAGAATACTAAGTCTCCAGCTTCAAATGTCATTTTGGTCCAATTTTAGTCAATGTAGATCTTTTGTTGATTCTGTGCTTGATGCAAATTATCTTTGAGTGTATTTAGGATGTCCATACTTTGTTGGACAAAATCTTTAGCCCCTGGTACTTGGCTTTCTTGTTAAGTCAAACTTTAGAAGGAGGTTGGTTCATGACCATAAAATGCTTTGAAGGGTCTCATCTTGATCGACATGTGATGAGTGGTGTTGTAGCAATATTGACCAAGGTGTAGCTAGTTTATCTAGGCATTCTGTTGGTCAATGACATAATTTCTCAAGTATCACAACTTGTAACCAATTTCAGTTTGCCCATCCATTTGGGGGTGGTAACTTGTGCTAGGTGTAAGTTCAATCCCTACTAATCAAAAGAATTCTTGCCAAAGTAGGCTAAGGAATCAACTATTTCGGTCACTTGCAATGTTCCTTGGAAGACCATGTAATCTGGAGATTTCTTTGAATAATATTTTCACTCTTTGTGGAGCTCGATGTTCAGTAGATTTTGCCATGAAATGTGCATATTTGGTGAGTCGATCCACTACTATATAGATTCAATTCTTCCCTTGAACTTTATGCAACCCTATTACGAAGTCAATGGAGATGCTTTCCCATTGTTGATTTGGAATGGGTAAGGGTTTTAGAAGACTCGTTGGGTGGCTTTGTTCCACTTTTTTTCTTTGACAAGTCTTGCATTCTTGTACATGCTTTAGGACATCTCTCTTGAGGTCCTTCTAAGAGTATTCTCTTGTATTTGTAGGGTTGATAGTACCGTTGGTGGCTTGCTAAGGGATTGCCGTGGCATTCCTTAATGATCTTATCTTTCATCCTTGAGTTAGGCACAAGGAATGTCCTATTCTTATATAGGATCAGCTCTTCACTACTTCATACTCTTCATTGGGTAAATTCCCCTATAGGATACCATTGGCTTGTGAGTATCTGACATATTCTGCAATGATAACATTCTTCAAATATGCGGTAATGCTTGTTATGGTGTTCAGTTGGGGTTGTTGTGACAAGACATCTGCTATCACATTATTTGCCCCTTCGAGGTACTCGATGTCAAAAGCATAAGCTTGTATCTTGTTTACCCACTTTTGTTGTTTGTCGTTAGATCTTTTTGATTCATGAAGAACCTTAGGCTATCATGATCTGTTTGACATAGAAATTCCTACAAGCCAAGTGCTATTTGAATTTGGTCAAGGCATGCATGATGGCCAACATCTCTTTATCATAGATGGAATAGCGTTTCAAGGTCTCCTTGAGTTTACGACTTTCATATGTGATGGGGTGCTTATTTTGCTTAAGGAATTCTCCAATTCCTTCCCTGGAAGCATCACATTGTAATATGAAGGGTAATGAAAAATCAAGGATGGCTAAAATAGGTTATGAGCTTATCACCTCTTTGAGTTTTTCTAAAGCTTGTTGAGTTGTTGCGTTCTACCCAAAGGCTCTCTTTTTTGTTAGGTCTATGAGTGGGGCTGCCAATTTAGAAAATCCTTTTACAAACTGATGGTAGTAATTGCATAGGCCTACACAACCTCGTAGTTGTGTCAAGGTTTTTGGTTGAGCCCATTCCTTAATGGCTTTAATTTTCTCCTTGTCTACGTTTACTCCTTGTGCATTGATCTTATGGTTGAGGGAAAGTATTTCTTCTAGACCAAACTCACACTTTGATGCTTTGGCATAATGTGATTCTTGCTCCAAGATGCTTAGAACTTCCTCAATATGCTTGAGATGTTCTTCCCATGTCTTGTTGTCAATGAGGATGTTGTCGAAGAAGATTAATAGCAACTTCCTTAGCTGCTTTCAAAATATATGGATCATGCACAATTGGAGTGTTGCAGGGGCATTGGTCAATAGTGACACCTAAAAGTTGTTTTGGGAATATCTTCCTTTCTCATTTTGATTTGATGGTACTTGGACCACAAATAGATCTTAGAAAACTATTTTGCTCACATTGTTAATCAATTCTTGGGATGGGGTAGTGGTTTTTTATGGTCTTTTTTCAAAGGTCCTATTGTCTATGCATATCCTCATAGTGCCATCTTTTTTCTTAATTGGTACTACATAAGATGCAAAAGGGCTAGAACTAGGTTGGATATGGCCCATCTCTAGTAGTTCTTTGGTGGTTTGTTTAGTTTCCTCCTTGAATTTAGGTGGCGATCAATGGTTTATCCCCTTCCTCCAATTCTATTGAGTGTTCAAATCCTCTTTTTGGGGGTAGTCCTAGGGGAATATCATGTTTATTCAAGAGGGTATGTATATTAATGTGAATTGCCTTGCCTTGGGCAAAAGTCTTGTCGATGATCATACATTGTGCAGCCCATTCTCATTGAACCATGTCTAAAGATCATTTCCATCCTTTTGGATGAGACTATTTTTGGGGATCTACTAGGTAATACTTTCAAAGCAATCCCTTGTCAGTCATGTTGTAAAATAATCTCCAAATTTGGGAGGTAAAAAAAGAAGCGGTCTAAGGAGTGTATTAAAGGAATGCCCAATAGTAATATCACATCGCCATCTCATGTCACCACATATAAATCTTCTTTGATGGGGTATTTTTCTAAGGTGATCTCTAGTTGGGGAACTATTTTTTTATATCTAGCCATAGCTCCTGCGACAGTAGCAAATGTAAACCCTTTAAAGCTCTTGGTCTTCAACTTCATTCTTGCCACTAATTTCTTATCAATAAATTGTGGGATGCCTCGCTATCCACGAGGGTGATAACACTATGGCCCCTTGAGGGTACTTTTGATTCAAAATGGACGATGTTTGGATGTTTGAGAGATGGTGGCTTAAGTTCCATTTGCCCCTACTTTGACCTTTCTTTTACTAGGATTTCCTTTCTCCTATTCTTCTTATCGAACAATGCTTCCATATAGCGTGCTTGACCCTCCTTTCCACACCTATGTCTTGGTTTCCATTTTTCCTTGCATTTAAAACACAAATTTGGTTATTCTTGCCATCTTTTACAAATGTGTCTTGGTTCCCTTATTTCATTGCACTTAAAGCATGATCCCTATTTTATGCATCCCCTCCTTTCATGGTAATTTATGGAGGATTTGTGGCCATCATCCCTTTTATGGAAAGCTTTGGCATGAGTATTTGGAGGTTGATTCTTTGCATGGTATTTGTCTTTGGTATGTGTGATGTCTAGCTTTAGTGCCTTTTGAGTTGCATGCTCAAGGATGTCGGATTGAGAGAGCTTACAAGGCCATAGATAGAGCCCCCTAATCCTTCGACAAATAAGTAAGCAAGTATACTTTGAGATACTTTGCAGACCATAGGTGAAAGTTTTTGGAATTGAGTAGCATACTCCTCTATAGTTCTAGGTTGTCTTAATCGAGTTAGTTCCCTAAAGTACCACTTGGGTGTTTTGGATCAAGCCTATGGATGAGGTTTTTGAGTGAACTCAACATCAAGTTGCACAAGAAAAGGGCCGAAATGCAGAAATCAATGTGTAAAGCAGTTTGTCCCATAGGCTATCTTTAGTCTTGCGGATGTTAAAAATAACTTCTTTCTTTCTTTCTATATGTCATCACATGTTGGTGGCCTTGGGTAATAAGGCCATGATGTCACCAATTGTGGGTTGTTCCTTCCCAATGGAATATGGCAAATTTACGGCGTTCTCCATCATGAGACTAAGTGAAAGGTGCGTGCCCATCTTTTGGACCCATGGATGTGTCATGATTTTCTTGGATCCATCAAAACTAGAAAGGGTTAGTTTATTTGACTCTTTGTTTCAAATCCTTGCTGGGTTGTTTTCTTTTCTTATTGGGAATAGTCCCTAAAGGAGACATTTCTCCTAAACTTGGGGTCAAGTTTTGAGTATGCCTCCATAATTTCATCAATTTTATCCACGGTTGGTCTTTTCGCTTCTTCCTCTTTTACGTGTTCCTCCCTTGGCAGGAAAGGAGGTCTTTTTTGCCTAGGGTTTGATGCCCTTGGAGAGGTGTTGTTTTTTTTGGAGTGGTTGGAGTAGGTATCCCTCACACTAGTTGGTTGGGTTGAGAATTATTGCTACTCATATTTTGAATGGCTTGGAGGAGAAATTGGGTAGTTCTTTGATTTCTCTCATTTTGTTCCATAAGGGCTTGAGTGGTTTGCTCCATGAAGGTCCTCAATTTGTTACTCATTTGTTCGCCCATGATGTTGTTGGTTGTAGGGGTTGTTGGCAAACACAAGTTTTCTCCTCTCTTTTTAAATCCCTTTGAGCCTTTTGGCTAGGTTGCATCAAATCCTTTTGGATGGCAGGAAGGATGCTCTAATACCAACTGTAATGTCCCATGTCGGGGACTTTGCTTGAATTATCTAAAAATTCCAACTAAGGGTTTGATTGTGCTCGAGAATTTGAAATTAACTTAGTCTCTTGATTTAGAACCTGCAATTAGATTAGTTATCAATGATAAACATGTAATTGAGTTAAAATCATAATAATCAAATAGCATATGTGGGATTCCTCTGAGGCTTTATTCAATGACTCATCCACATGATGAAAACCCATGGGAGATCATACAGGCCGCCTTGATCCTATCCATCAAGTTCAGGGGCACAAACATACATTTGCCATTTAGCCTCCTAAGGGGCACAAAAATACATCCACCGTATCGGCCTCAATCGAGCACATAAGTATATCCACCATGTCGGCCTAGCGAACTTGAAAAAACCACTCGACCACTTGCTCTCCTTATATGTCTCTATCTCCCCTTCATAACAGAATGATGGATTGGATGAAGCTTCTAAGAGATCATTTCATCTACTCTATTATGCATAAGTTGAATTATAACAAGAACAATAGTACACAAGCACAAAGATGCAATAGTAGTAATATAATACTCTCCATTTATTACTCAACCAAGAAATAATGTATTTTATTTATAAATTCTTCACTTGAATATATACACCAATCACTGAGACAAGCAAATATGTTTGCTACATCATCATCTAAAACTTATCTTGGATGCCAGCAGATGACTTGTCGAGGTTGGGATGAGTAATGCAAGCTCCTCTAAGCCATAGACCTATAATTTTAGTTTTGATTTTTGTTTCGATGCCATGGATTTCATATTCCATGAGTTTTGTAGACACTTGACAATGTTTATATATCTAAATGTGTTATTTGTTAAGCTAAAATTTGCATTTATAGTTATGTAATGTCGCCTTTTGTGAATGCCCTAGTTTTTGCCCTAGAATCACATATTTAATAGACAAGGAACATAATCTAGTTAGTGATATAACTTGCCCAAACAATGTAAAGCAAGATAGAACCTTGTTGAGATCTTGCAATCATGTCAGGCAAAAATACAATACATAGTATCCCTTTTTACTACAAGGGTTAGTGAACAGATATTCACAATCATCTTAATCACATAACTTATAAAAATTATTATTTGGGTTCAGTTATAATGGCCTTGATGAGAGAACACGATAGTGTACTAGAAGCGACACTCTGCCCTAGTCCTAAGAGCAAATACACCATTTCTCTTGATCTCATGTGGTCTTCTACCCTCCATCGTTCATGAGGTGGTGTACCTAGTGAGGACACTTGTGTTTGCCTCCCTACTGATGCCACCTCATTCACCATCTATGATTGAGATCCTGTTGGATCCATTGCCATAATCAACCATTGTGGAGGTTGGTGGGGAAGTCACAATAGGATGTCCAAAGCATACTTCCCTTCTAAGCCCAAGGGCGGGGAACTATCTGTCACTACCATGAGGTGGTGTGCTTGGAGGAGGTCCTGATAACAGTTTCTCCCTCCCTGTATTCCTTTCCCAACCTCATGGTTGGTTGCAGCAAATTGACAGACATATTGGAAATCTAGTCATTCCACATAATTTTCAATATCAATTTATTAAGGATTATTCATCAAATGCATTATTACACATTTATTATAACCCATATATTAAACAATACATAACACACAAATAATTATGCATACCACAATTGAATAGTAATACTACAACCTGCAATAGACAATGATTTTTTTCTATTAAAGATCATATATGCACTTTACAAAATGGAATATTACTATTAGATCATGAGTATATCACCCTGCGCTAATCATCATGGAGGTAATGTAAGAAATACATCCAATAGCTTGTTGGCATAACTGATGCAGTGATGGGTAGTGATGTGATGGTACAAATTTGGTGTTGAGATGATCAATAATTGTGTTGTCATTGATGTCAAGTACTGAACTAGTGTTCTTAATGTGTTGCCAAGTATGTGAGAAGGATGAACAGTGTGTTGCAAGTGGTTCTAGTGGTCGCAATCCTTAAGGGAGACTTGGGAATGTCTTTAGATGATAACTATATGATCGCAACTGTTGAATGTATCATTTGTGTAAGTTATGTTTGATTGAAGTATGACAGGGCAATTGCTAGAATAGTCTGAGACTGACAATGAGTGATTTGATTGATTCATCAAAACTATGATGAGTTAAGTGGCACGATCATATAATTGTGTTGATGATACTATTTTGAGCTCATGGTTATGACCGCGACTGATTTTGTTGACCAGTAAGCATGTTTTGTGGTTATAGAAGTTGTTTTAGTGAAAGATGACTGTGTTCTTGAGCTACCGATGGTAGATCTTCTATTGGCGACCGATAATCAAGTTGTGATGAATCATTTTTGTTCTAGCTGTCATGCTGACGTGTCTCAATTCATTTGTAGTGATGTATTCGTATTACATTGATTGAGGTAGACGTTTTATCAAGATGAAGGCTAAGTTGGTCAAAACATGTTTGATTGTTCTTGATAAAATAAATTGTAAGGGTCTATCTTTTGGCCGACCTATTTGGTAAAGATGGTTGTTATATTGGGATGTGTGTTTTGGCATGATTTCTCTGGGCGTGAAGATTGAAAAATAATTTCAAATGTGTTGGGTGAGTTTTTAGGGCGGTGGCAAGATTAGGGTTTGAGCAGTGATATTTATATCATGAAATCGAAGATTTGTGTGTGTAGATTGTGATAGTGACAGTGCGATCAAGCTAGGGTATTCCAGAGTTGTCTGAGGAAAGAATGAATGTGTTATAGAGGATTTGATCAAGCAAAGGAGTTGCTATTTCCAGATCACAAGACCCTAACAAATTTCTTATTTGTAAATCCCTTAACTGAGTAGATCCTAACAGATCTTATTTGTAAATCTCCTAACAGATCTTATTTGTAAATCTCCTAGCAGAGTTACTCCTAACAGGGTAAAGCTCCTAATAGGGCTAGAGGTAAATCCCATAGTTGGGTGGCACCTAATAGTGTCTTTGTAAACTCCTAACAGGGTTAAGCTCCTAATAGGGCGTAGTTCAGAAGAGTACATAATTTGTGAGTATCATCTCACACGTGGTTTTCACCCATTTGGGTTTCCAAGGGAAAAATCTGTGTGTTATGTGTTGCATGCATTGTGGTGGTTGTCTTTATTTGATTAAGTTTCATTTGCTTATCAATCGGTAAACTTGTGAATGTTGATTTTGAGTTAAAGAAGTAGAAAGTTGCAGATATCTTAAATTACTGATTCACCCCCCCTCTCAGTAATCTTGGACCGTTAGGACTAACATAGCTCAGCTCCCTACAGTCCTATACAAATATACTAATATCATAGTTTGCTGAATCAAAAAGACTAGATCTCAAATAGACAGTTAATACAATTAATATTATCAAAACTGAAGCTCTCCAATTGGAGGGCTGGTATCACCTAATCCTTCCATCCATGCTATCCAGCCTAGTGGCCCATCCATCCATTTGATCTCTTTACCTTGCTGTATGTGGTCCAAGTAAGGGTGTGCCAAAATTATTTATATATATATATATATATATATATATAGTCATAGACACATGTAGCCGAATGTACCGAAACTCCCAAATTGTTTTTGCATGTACCCATGTACCGGGTTCTCGTACTTATACCTGAACCGGCAACTTAGTATGCTCTTCCATGTGCTGCTGTTGCTGACTTATTAACTCGCTGCTTAGGGTTTATCCCTGCTTGTGTTAGCTGTGTTTTTCTTTTCCATATTTCTTTAACTCCTTTATATAACCTTTCATGCCTCTTAAAGAGGCGACACCTCCAAGAGAGACATCTCTTTGGCAGGTTGTTCCCTTCCTAAAACATTTTTAATTTAATTTAATGTCTCCTTGGCAGGTTGGTCCTCTTTGAATAAATTATTGCCATTTTAATTTTTCCCAATCTAGTTGGTCCTCTTAATTTATTTGCTACTGGCTGTAATTTGGTTTGGGGGCATGACATGTTATTTGATTGATGTATACTTCTATATGTGATCAAAGTAGCTTCTATTTCACTATTTGATGAATTTATTGTTTCTTTAAGGTTTGTTTATTAAACAGTGCATGAAACAAGTTTTAAATCCTTCAAAATCTATAGATTTCTTGGGCTTTTAATTTGTCAGCGTCTGCGATAAGCTGAGTCCGAGTCCTGTAACTATGATTCTTATGGACTTAAATACAAATTACTGATGCAACCACTTTAGCATTTAATAGTACATATTACTCTTGACCTTTTACTTAAAATAAATAAAATGTTACACTAAAGTTGGTGCCAAGTTTTTTAACAATAGCTGTATGTTATTCTTTGATTTATGTCCTATGCTCTCAATGTGACACATATGCTCCCATTTGTCATTTCTCAAGTTTTTGACAAAAGACTATTTAAAAAATATCCACAACCTACTTAAACACTTATAATGTGTTGGAACATTAGGTTTGAAAAGGCAATTACACTGATTTGAATTAATAACAATTTTTTTGTGACTAATATATTTTCTTCTCATCTACTTGTTACAAGTAAGTTCATTAAATCGGTTTACAAGAGATATAGGGGAGATTCTTTTCGTACAGAGTATCTTGCTTTTAGAGAACAGTGTTTCTATCTTGAATTTTAGTAGGCAATAAACCTATATCCAGCTTTTCCCAGCAAAGAAATTATATAAAAAATCTACACAAAAGATTAGACTTTCATTTAGTTTAAGATTGAGGAAATTAAATTATTTGTGTATTTGCTAGAAGTAGATTCTTTGAAGCTTCTTATTTTTTCTTTGTTTATCTGTTTTTTTGAATACCATATCACTCGCTGACTTTTCATCCATAAAAACACAGTCTTGCTTTTGAAAAGGCAAGGTGCAAGAAAGATTTCATTTTCTCTAACAGAGGGAGCATCGATATCGAAACGATCATGCAATCAAGATTCTTTAAACCTCTGATTGACAAGGAATCTACACTGAGCAAGGATAAACTGGTATGGAAGAGTTGCTTTGAGAGTGTTGTACCTCTAGAAATTGAAGCACAATTTGTCACAATAGATTGTAAGATCTAAAATAAAACCAATTGAATTGTATCATTATTTAATCTGTCATTTCTATTGCTTCTCATGTTATTGCTGTAAAAACCATAACAAATAGAAGTATTATTTTCACATTTGTCCATGTGTTTGCAACTTTGCACATTATTTTATTTATATCTGCAGGATTGTTTCTCTCCAAAGAATCCCAACTTGGCTTCTTCTCATTGTCCCAACCTGCCAAGGAGAAGTCTCGTGCACCAACCAAAAGGTGTGGATAACCAGCCGGCTAAAAATTCCTCCACTGTCCCCAAACAGTTGACACAGGCTAAGATAACATCTTTGTATGGGATTGAGGGTTCTAAGCCAGCTGAGACTTTGTCAAAGGGAGATGCAGGTTCTACTCAAAGCAACTCTTTTCAGGAGCTCGTCCAGAAGCGAATGACACTTTCAAACCGTTTGAATTGCCAAAAAACTTTAAATGCTACTTCACCGTTGCAAATTGACAATGAAGATACTGCAAATGAAAATATCATTAAAAGAAAACGGCGACATTTAGAGGCATTAAATCAAATGCATGAAAATGGAAGGCCGCCATTGAACAGTGAAGGCCATGAGGATGATATTGCAGCTAATGGGTTTGTTACAGCAAGACTAAAATTGGTATTTTTGTAAACTTATGTCTACTTTGATTTTCTGGTTTTGGGTACACTTGGAAACTTTTTCTAACTTTACTGTTGATTCTGGTGACTGTTTGCTAATTCTTGAAGAACTTAATGGCATTTAAAAAGAATCAGAGCGTATTGTCCTTGTTAGCACTGAATCAGTTAAAGGGCCTGAAAGGATAAGTTGTTCCCAGAATCTTATAATCAGTTTTAGAGTTTGACCTCTGTATTATTCATTTTTGTCGAAACTTTTTCTGTTTTATAGCTGTATGATTTTTGCTTGATAAAGGGTGCTTTTACAGGGCCATATTGCACAGGCCAACTATTGCAAGTGGACTAATATAACAAATTTTTGCTTTACTTGGAATAATAGTTTTGCAACATACTTGTCCACAGCAATATTTTTAACAAGTTATGTAACAACTGACAAAACAACCTATTTCAAGATCAAGGAGTCCAAGATTTGAAACCTAAATCTTGAAGAATATAGGATACACAAAATATTACTCCTTGAAATCTATTTTTCATTCCTTGGAAAAACTTACGAGGCAGCCTCCACAACTGATGTTACTCACAGCTGCACAGAAATTCACTGTACTAATTATGTCACAATTTGTTGATCTCACTCATTATCTTTATACTAGTCTAGCTAAATTCTAGTCTTTCAAACAATCAACTTTACATACAAAAGCATCCATACAACTTATAAGGACATGATGGAAGACAAGTCTAAATGTATATCTACAATTTTAATTTATTTAGACTTGTTTAGCTAATTAAAAGACTTTCACTTTATTTACTAAAGTGAAATATAGGATAGACTAATTTGAACTCCTTGAAGTTTCCAATACTTTCACACAAAACCTGTGTAGAATTTCCTATCCGAGGTAAAAACTCAACAAATCTTTGCTCCTCCATTATAAAACACAAAAACTAAGCTACAAGGTAGTGAACCCACTAGCGTTTGAATGAATTACCTTTGGGCTGGATCCAATCCCCAATCCCATCATCTCTCATGGAATTGTCTCCATTCAACCTGCGATTGTCTTGGCACAAGCAAAGGCTATCTTTTTTCCCACAGTGATTTCTTCTCGTTCCCATCTTTTTTTTAAGGTGTTTGGTAAACTTTTTAACGTGATCGGTGATGCTGGCATGACATGCCCTCCGGCTCCTCGTGAAATGCTTTTGACCTGGAGCTATGACCCAGTGAGGCCACAAATGGGGGACCTCATCCCCTCATTACACAGCTGAGGCCCAAACTTGCGAGCACATTGGATTAGCAGAGGCAAAAGCCCACAATCACAATGGCCCAACGAAGGTTTGAACTTGGGTGGAGACAACAACACCACCACTTAACCAACACACTAAGTGGTGAACCCCATTGTCCTTCCCATCTTCATCTTTCAGGTTTGAAAAGGTTTTAAAATCTATTCAATTTCCTCTTCCATCACTTCATACCAATTCTTCAACTTTTGTTAAGATTGTGCTATAGTAGATTGCCAATAGGTTATTTTGGAGCCTTCCCAAGAACTTTGTAGGATGTCTTCCTTTTTGGTGTGTGTTATTCCATTTTAATTTTTTTCATTATCACATGTTCCCAAGCAGGGCTTTGTTGCAGCACTAGAGATGGTGGCAAGCTTGAGATTTCAGGAATTTTCCATCCTGTTTGACCTGCAAATTGAGAATAAACTTCTGAATTTTGTTGTAATAATTTCTCACAGCATCAGCATCAAGTCTCCGGTTTCAATTCCACTTTTACCTTGGCCACTTAGTCATATTTGGTAATTTTCCCTTGCTATCATTATAGTTAACCATTTCATTGTAACGCCCTCTCAATGCATCAAGGCTTCCTGGTTGAGATATTCATTTGTGCTTTTACTTCTGCCATTCTTTGATCTTGGTCATCTTCTCCTTTTGTGTCATCTCCGCTTCCCCTTAGTAGTGGCAGTTGTTCCAGCTCTAGTGGGACTAACATCAAAATTCATACTACCTGTGAAAATTATATTATCCCATCACTTGTGCCATATCAAGATTGAATCCTCCACAATCATGAACTTTTTTTGTTATCTCACCATCATTGGCTAAATAGATATGACCCATTATTATTTTGATAACTGACAGCATTTCAATTGAAGCAAACTGGAAAAATCTGCTTAAAGGTTAGGACTAAACTATAGTTTGCATGATTGGGTAGATAAAAGAATTTCTGACTTGGCAAAAACATGACAATTTTTGAAAAACTACTTAAATTTCTTTAAAAAAACAAATAATAAGCAAAATTCAGTAACAAAATGTATCAAATGAATCTATAAAATGGTGACGAAATGTTCTCTTTTAGATGTGAATACAAATAGAGTAAAAAATACACCATCATCCAGATACAATAGCTAGCTAATAACTATTATGAATTTAGGATGGTTATCGTTGAAAATCATTATCACAAACTGCACATCTAGGCAAATTTCAAATTACAAGATTTTACAATTTCCTCATTTCCGTTTTGGTGGAAAATTAGGGAGGTCTAGTCTTGCACTTGGTTGCAACTCCTTGCTCAGTCGAGAAGGCTGCACCTGTGCCTCCATCTTGCTACTAGATGGCATTGACTCTCCCTTTGTCACATCAATGTCATCCAATCCAATCTCTCTTGCTTCTAGTCAAGACTTGTCAACTTGATTCGATTGATTTGGCTTCACAATGTGCAATGAAAATATAATTTGATCTTCCAACTTGTGAAATGCAACTTAAACTTAAACTTGCGAATTTAACTACTTCTACTTTTAACAAAGGATGCAAGAAAGATTGAATACACTTGGACTCTATTAGATGCAGTCTTGTCATCGATTCCACTCACCTAGTAGGGTCGAAGTGTATTCACTCCTTGCATCCTTAGATAATAGTAGTAGTTAAATTTGCAAGTTTAAGTTGCATTTTGCAAGTTGGTAGATCAAATTATATTTTCATTGCACATTGTGAAGCCAAATCAATAGAATCAAGTTGACAAGTCTTAGAAAACAACGTAAGTCCCTCTAGTGATCCCAACAAATCACATTATTTTCACTGAGTGAGTATCCACATTAAGAGGGAACCTTGGAGTTACCTTATGATCTTTCATTGCAGTCTTAGCATAAGTGGTGTTTTTCTTTAAGAGAGGATTCAATATTCAGTGTTTCTTCTTGAGACATTGAGTGTTCTATCCTGTATGTTGTAAGGCAATAAAACTCACATCAATAGAAATTGGCACTAGGAGGGCCTTGTTCTTAGTTTTCTCAAGAGGTTGTCAATAGTTTAAAGATGATGAAGGATGGTTCTTCCTAAATCACAGCAGATAAGAGCATCGTGGGTTCAAGAAAATATTGTAGCAACATTGCACTCTACTGCTTGGGAAGAAAGAAGGAACAATTGAGAATACTTGAATGTTGCTGATTTGTCGAACGAAGAAGAAGAGTGAACACAGATAATAGACATGAGAATTCAAAGAAGGTTGCAACGAGAAAGGGGAATTCAATCAAGTCTCAAAGTAGATCAAAACTAAAAACAAGCTGGATAAGAAGATTGGATCTTTCTCACTAGAAAGATTTGAAAGGCTACAATCTGAAAGAAGACAAAGAGTGTTGAGGTCAACCCCAAAATAGGAAGAAGATTTGGTAGAATTGCAATTCCACAAGAAGGGATGAAATCATGGGGTAGCTCACATTGTAGGTGGTGCAAGTTCTTGTCATTCAACTCAATTTCAAGCTCAAGTTGCTCAAGCAACCCAGTTCAACCAGCTCAAGTAGCGATGGCGGCTCCTTGGGTTGGGAGTGAATAAAAGAACATGTGGGGGCTTCATTTCATCATTCAAGCATTCTTTTTACAACAAGGAATTGGGTTTGAGCTCTGAGTAAGAGTTTGAGCAGTAGATCAGGCCCTTTGTGTAACATAGCTAACTGCTGAAAACAAAGAAATAACTATGAACCAGTATAAACTACAAAACTGAAATCAAATGTAAACTAACATTATCTATAATTTTTTCTTTTTTGAAAACAATCATTTATAAAGCAATTGCATCTAAAGGGAACAATAACTGTTAAAAGGAAATATAACTTTACATGCATCATCTCTATCAAATTGACTTGACAAGAAAAACGAAGTAAGTTTTGAAGATTACTATGAGTGTACAAGCTTTTGATTTCCATCTAATTCTTTAATGAGATCCTGATTAACATTGAGGGAATATCACCAAGGCATTTTACCACCCAACCATGGATCTACTAATCCCCCTTGCATAACTTCCTACTCGAAGCAGCTCAGCCCTTCACAAGGGTGTAAACACGGTGATGAGATAATTCGTCTGAGTCTGGTGTTTGGTTCCTACACCAATTTAGTCAGTCATACACTATAGCTAGTCCTAACTAGTATGACCTCTGACTAGATAATGTATCTGGTCCCAATGAACTAATTGATACTAGCATTATATAGCATCACCTTGACCAAGGATTCTAAATTGCAAGCATGTATAGACACGTAGTTAAGTTCATCAGCTTACCCGACTTGACTTCATAGCTCATGTGGATCATATTTGACTTATCTAGTTTAAAATTTCCTGTTTCAATCTGTTTATAATTCACACGTCTTCGAAAGTACGAAATAGTAAGGAAGTTCATATGACCCGCTTGACATTAGCAACCAGGAATACTGACCCAACAAATATTATTTTAATTCTACATTATGGGGCCACACCTTTAGTTCCTATTTTTCAGTCATAGATGTGGGGCCACTTTAAGTTATAAATGAATTTTCTTGGGGACTTATTCTTGGAGAGATTTCTAATAAATGGTAAACTTAATGCTTAAGTCAAGTCACCTAAAAGTCAGGATTTATGGAGGAGTTCGCTGTTTTTGGAAGGAGAGTCTTTATAAAGGGGACTGAGGGCAATTAGAAGACATTCATTATTGTATACTTTTGATTATCTTGTTATTTCTCTCTACAACTGGGCTCAGGACAAAACCCCTGGAGTTTTTGTACTGGACGCAAATCCAGATCAGAATATTTGCACTTAGCTTACAGGTGTTTCATATTCAGAAGGAAGAAAACACCGCCAGCCGTATATAGCAACAATACTTCCAGGCGCATATGTTAGGATTCAAGCAAGGTTGAAGCAGCAAAGTAGTCATCTATCATCAGCTAAATTCAGCAACTCAGTCTAGAAGTGTAGCAGTGATCTGTGACAAGAAAAAGCAGCCCAGAACTGAAGATTGCCAACGATAAAACTACCTTGAATGTTTAGTTGTAAGGCCACCATAGCTTTGTATTAAGGTCGAGTATGTATACCAATAATTATTGCATATCTCTCTTGTGTGGGTTGGGTATGCTTTGTATCCATTGTTTGAAATTAAAACATTAGTTGAAGTTTCTGGTTGAGGATCATCATGAATAAATTGTCTTTTGGGTTTAACTGAATATTTTTGTCTGTTATTGACAAAAATCTTAAGTAAGGACATTTCAACCATTGAATTTCAACCACTGTTTCAATGAAATACATGGGATATAAACATCTGTGGTATCAAACCAAAAACATAATAAGTTATAGAGAACATGATGGATGTGACATTCTGGGAACGAAAGCTCTGAGGAGATTGAGTATGTACAGGTGTGTGAGATCATCTAAGGGTATTCTAATTGGGCAATCCATTAATATCAGCTTGTTGGGTGAAGGAATAAGTGGATCAGTCATCTTGAAGAGAAGATTTAAAGGATCAGATTGTAGATCTGGGTTGTTTGGGGCCTACAGTAAATCAAGCCCACCGTACCTCACTTTGGTCAATGGTAGTAATTTTCTAGCTGGACATAGGGTTTGGGAGCCATTACTAGGCAGAAATCTGGAGTTTTTCATGACTGCTGTTGCAGATCAGATTGGAGCCACTTCTGTGTGCAAAATCAGGCTATTTATGTTCTTTAGGCTATCTCAGAAAATCTTAGACGTGTACCAGTCTTGTATGGGTATGTTCTTGAATTTGTGAAGCCAATAAAAATCAGCAAATTGTTGCTCTAGCTGTATTCTTTCAGTCTGTACTTTCATTTTCAGTTTGTACTTTGTTTCGTATTGCAAATATCAGCAAAACCCCCCAGAAAAATCAACAAAATTACAAAACACAAAAAAATCAGAACTTACACAAAACCAAAAAATATCAGACTTTGGCAATCCAGATCAGGGGGTTGTTATTACAATCATAGTCATCAACCAATGCATATGGCCAAACCTTCAGTCAGATTATGGAGCAATAGAGGATAAATATTAGAATTTAGAATCGATATGGATTAATGACAAAGGCCATATACGTGATGGTTATCGGACATGAAGTTATGATGATAACATAATCACCGTCGAATGCAAAGGGAGGCGAAAAATAAGATGTATTGATCAATATTACTAAGTATTGATATTATAAATCAATTGTGATATAATAAGAAGAACGACTGCTAAAGGCATCGCTCTAGGTTAAGTAAACTGATTGGTTTGTATTGAGGAAGGGGTGTGAATAAGGAATGGTTGCTTATGAAGAGAACAGGATAAGTCTTTTGGAAAGCATCAGTTCAGCGTAGCAAGTATAAAAGGGAGGTCAAGTCCTCTCATTCGAATCATCAAGTCATTTACCTCTTTTATCAATCCATTTAGATTTTCTCTTGTTGAGCTCCTTCCTTATCAGGAACAAACAGGTTGCAAACACACAATTTTAAATCAGGCACGGCACCATTGATTGCAAGCAATAATAGCAGATATATCAGACACAGCATCTAAATAACGTTGCAAGGTTATATATCTCCATTTGATGCAGCAACTCTATCACTGCTAAAGTGATATTGATATCAAATGTTGCAAGTATTTAACTCCATATTTGAGATGGCAATATCATTGCTATAAGCGACAAAACAATCATCATTGTATATATTATAAAGATCAGATCAGATATAGCAATTACTTGCCATAGGTGATATTATCTTATTGCATACAATTAAGCAATATAATTGAAACAGCAATCTGATTGCTGTAAGCAATTATAGAATAAGTTGACAAGCATATTCTCTATTGTTATATCAGAGAAGGCTCATTCTCTTGAATAAAGATCATTTTGCATAATCCTCCATATTATATCAGATATAGCAATGATCTCTATTTAAATATTGTTGCTGGAATAATAGTAATTGTAATACCATATTATCAATTGCTCCATTTTCATATTCATAAGTCATAATTTATAGCAGTAAATAAGGCCTTCAAGGAAATAAGCTCCTTGCGATTTGGATTTCTAGATAATTGTCCCTATTTCCTGAGTTAACAAAAAAGGGGACATTACACTCATTCTTTGAATGTAAATCCTTATGTAAATAATCACATTGACTCTTGGTATTTTGGAGTGAACTAGGGCACGGATTCAACTTAATGATGTATCAAGAACATGTAAGTATCACTTCTAGAAGTTGAATTGATGTTCAAGAAGATGCCACTTTAACTTCTTGTAGAAGTTAACTGAGTGTTTGCATGTAACATCTCTAATAAAAAACAACTTTATTGAACTATATATGATTGGATGAATCAGTCACAGAGTCTTTAGAATTGGAACTCATGATTGTGTGACATGGGAACACGACACGAATGTCTATGTGAACAAAACAACATGGAATAGAGGTGGTAAAATACACATAGGGATCTGCGCTGCTATCCAAAGGAATCTACTACCTTGTGTGGTAATGCCAAATGTTGAACAAAGATTTGCACTATAGTATGTGAGATGTGTAGGCCTTAGGTGCTTACCAGGGCTTGCATGAAGTTCAAGCCAAAACACTTCCAATGGATTTGTGCATGAAGAACAATCTGCACAGGATGCACAAACATAAGAAGCTGCATAAGACACAATTATGATGTGCAAAGCAGAAGATTTGCATGAGTCCACCGACTGCCAAAACGTACAACACAATAAAGAAACATTAAATTAAACAAGGTGTCAAACTACAAACCAAATTTAATAAGGAAATGTTTTGGGTGATGCAAGATTGCATAACCTGTAAGGTGCTCTTACATCACATGATGGCCATGAACATTTCAGGAAGCCCTTGGCTTCTTTCCAAGGCTAGAAAGGCTGAGCATCAAATGTAAAACATCAGTGCTTAAAGGAAAAATTCTCATTTAGAGTGTACCCGCAGAAGTTGGAAAACATAACTACCATTTAAGACTTCTTCTCCAAGACCCAATGTTAGGTAGATTGCTGTTCAAGGATACCCAAGCAAGGGACTTGTCAGAACAAATGATGAGGACATCCTGATACTTATGTTCAATCCAAACCTTCCCAGAGTTGTACTTCTATACAAGTTCTTTTCTTTCCCCCTCAACACACCCATCGAAGCCTCCTCTCTTCTCCGGTGAACCAAAATTAAACCAACAGAGTAAATACACTTGAAGAACTATGTGCCAATTAATCTGTGTTGGTGTAATTAAATATTCCTAATTACACTTTACTTAATCTTATTTAGGTTAATGCATTGCATAGTAGTTAGTGATTGAGACACCTAGGAGTGTGCACATCCATTAAGCACATGGTGTAGGAGAAATTCCACTTTTGGTGCTAGATCCACCTTTAGTGCTCTTATCACATTATCATCCTAATCCATTGCACATACTTTATTGCATAATGGAGGATGATCCACATTTGGTGGACATGTGATTACACCTAGCATAGGTGATAGCTTATCAGCTCTTTATCTTTCTCTCATATCACCTTTCCTATATAAAGAGGCCTATTATGTAATCATCAATCATTCAAGGTGAATTCATTGGATCTATTCAATAACATCATTGCATTCATATCATCTCTGTTGTGCTTTTCTTTAACCTCTAGATCCTTGGTTCAATCTTTGCTATTTGCAAATTCTTACATAGTATCAGAGCCATTGGAGCGTTTAGATTAGCCGATTTGAAGAGATCTTGATGCAAGTTTTGAAGGTCCAAATCTCAAATCTGAGAACCAGCATGCGATAGAGGCATCTTGGAGCAGATCTGACCTCACCATTGCATCCAAGAGGTTGTTTCGGTTAAAATTGACTATAAACTCACCCATATTTGGCGAAAGTCAAAATCGAGGCAATGTTTTTTTGCAAATCGGACCGTACGGCCCGATTTGCCCTCTCTGGTACGATTTTGAAAAAAAAATATTTTTTTTAATCTGCATATTTTTTTGGATTTTTTTTGTCTCAGTAAATTTTTTTGGGGTTGGTACGGCCCCCAATACAGAGACTTCTATATATATTCTAGTATCAGACATAGTCACATCAACGTTCAAGCGTGGGACCCAAGCTCAAGCCTTTCGGCGAGCCTAAGATCCGGCCCCGCCGAGCTTTTCCTTTAGTTTTCACTACCGAGCATTTGAAATTAAAAAGGACTTAAAAGTCCTTCGCGTGAGGCATGTGGGATTAAAAACCCCACACCCCTGCGCCCCTCCTCCGCCACCTCCGCTAGCGCAACGCTCCCCTCCTCCGACGCCGCCGGGACGCCACTGCCACTTCCGGCCACGCCGCCGAGACGCCTTGTTTGCAGACCCAATCACGCGGTGATGCGGCGGCCTAGTCACCGCCATGCGGCCGCTTAGCCGCCGCCAAATCAGTGTTGTCCACACCTGTAGCAGGTGCCACGTCAGCACCCCAGCAAATTAGAACGTGCCACGTGGCCATTGCCATGCAGCCCGACATGTCAGCGTATGAAAACGTATGGCCCGTCTAGTCAGCAGACACGTCAGCAAGGGGGCCCATTGTTTTGCTGACATCATTTTTTCGGGAGCCTAAATTTGACAGCCGTCTAGCCGTCAAAATATGGCAGAATTGGCTTTTTGCGACGGCCTCTAGACTGTCAAATTTAAGCCTCGCAGGTTGTTGATGTCAGCAGGGTTTTCAAATTTCCTAGCCCTCACCATATGCAGTTTTGATTTGATAGTTCGACTTTGGGAGGCCATAACTTGATCATCTGGGCTTCAAATCAGATGCAATTCTTTTTGAAATTGGGTAAAATTTCGTCAAGAATCCAGCGGTGGTGTTGATTTTGCATTTTGGTTGCCAGATTTTTCAGAAATTGTAGATTTTGCTGACTGTTCCTGTCTGTTCTTGATTTCTGCAACTTCCAGGGCTTCGTTTGGGCACATACGGTAACATTTTGAGGTGAATTTTTTTTGAAAGTGCATGATTTTTCGTCTACTTTCCAGATCTGCAATAAGATTTCAGTGATTTTGGGTGGACATATCACTTTCAAAAATAGGTCATTTTGGGGCTATATTTGCACTTGGTTAATCCTTGGATTTCAGTTTTTTGATTTTCATCAATCATTTGAAGGAGTTATTAGTAGTTATCAGTCATTATTTGGTTGCAATATGGATATTTCAAAGGTTAAAATCCTCACTTCATAAAACTACCATGAATGGAAAGTTTTTTTAAGTGATCATTTGTTGAGTCTTAGATTGCTTAGAATGACTCTTGGGCAGGATCAAGAACCTCAAACAGGTGTTGCAGAAAGGCGAAAATGGTTTGATTGAAGGGATAAAACACTTGGCTCTCTTAGATCATCCATCTCTCGCGACTTGCACTTTCATATTGCATCTTGCACACATCCTCATGATGCTCGTGTCACTTTGGAAGGACTCTTTGGTAAACCTGATAGAATGAGGAAATTTAGATTAGAGAATGATCTCATAGGTCTTAATCCTAGTGATTTTGATAATATTCAAGATTTTTTCTCTAAGTTCAATTCTATTAGATTGGATCTATCTTTATGTGGCATTGTTAAAGGGGATGAACAATTGATCTTTTCTATTCTTTCCAAGCTTGGTCCTGATTATTCTATCTTTGTTTCTACATTCTATGCTACTATGGATGCTCTTGATAGTGCATACAAATTGCCCTCTCTTGATGAATTTGCAGCGCAACTCACAAGGGAACAAGCAAAGTTGGCACACATGGGTCAATTGAATCCTTCCACACATCAAGCATTGATTGCAAGTGAGTCCACATCAAAGGCTTCTAATGGCAAAGGAAAGAAACACCATAAGGATCCTAAGCCTCATGACAAAGGTAATGAATCTTCTTCACACAATAGTACTGAATCCAAGTCCTCTAAAGGAGAGGAATCATCTAGAAGAAAGAGAGATAAATGTGCATATTGTAAAAAGCTAGGACATGATGAGCATAAGTGTTTTCAAAAGAAGATTGATGAGCTAACTCACATTATTCAGAAGCACAACATTAAGTTGCCCTCATCAGTGTCTACTCCTACACATTTGGTAGCTTCTACATCTACATCATCATCCAAAGATAAAGGTAAAGGACAAGCACTCTTGGCTTCCACACATCTTGAGCAAGGTAAATGGCTTCTTGATTCAGGTGCATCACATCATATGGCATCTTCTATGGATATGTTTTCTTCTATTGAGCCTTGTAATTCTCCTAATATTTTGATGGGTAACAACACATTCATGAGAGTTTGTGGGGAGGTTCTATTCCTATGGGAGAGGGAACATTTAATGATGTTCTTTGTGTATCATCCTTGACCACTAATCTCCTTTCTATTTACCAAATTACACATGGGGCACAAGGTAAAATTGTTGAGTTCACTCCTGATTTTGTCTACATTAGGGACATGGAGACTAGAGATGTCATAGCTATGGGAGTTGTTGATCATACATCACGCTTGTATTCTTTTTCAAATTTTGTTGATAATGATGATGATATTCATGATGTACACATCCCTTTGCCAAGAGATAATTATGAGGAGAATTTCGGGCACTTGAATCATTTTGTTGTTGAGACAAGTGTTGATCTTCCTACTCCTCCACCTCTTGCTTCTTCAGACATGGGCTCTACTATTCAACAGGATGATCATAGTGTTTCAGATCTTGTAGAATGTGATGACTACTTGGATGCATCTTCAACATTTGTTGATTCTCATGATGCAGATTTGGAAGACATACATGAGGGGGTTTTTTCTTTCCCTTGATGACAGTTTCATCATAGTTGGGGATACTTCTTCACCTTCTTTGGAGATTGGTACTCTTGATTCTTCTCCTTCTTCACTTGATTTGTCACGTAAGGTGATAGATTCTTTGAGCTTGGAGATTCCTATTCAGTCTTCAGAGATTCATGCATGGAGACCTTCATCTTCTTCCTCATTCCATTTGCACATGGATTGGCTTCTTCATCATTTGATGTATATGTTTCTTCCTAAGGGGAGACATGTTTCTATTAAGCATTGGTTGATCTATTGTTTGCAGGTACTCTTCATCAACATGAGAGCTTCTACATTATGGGGGGGCTATCATGTCTCCGACTATCCTTCTTATGGGGGGATATTTTTTTGTATATACATGATGTATGTAGTTCTTGGGGGGTCTTGAGTACTCCATCCATCCATGCATCTTGTTTTCTTCTCTCTTTTTGGGGGAGGGTTTTTCCTATGAGGTTTTCCCTCTTTCTCTGCTTTATGAGAGTTATGCATTTCATGTATTTTGTACATGGGTACCTAACATGGCCTAGTTGCCAGGACCCATCTTGCATTGTGAGTTTAAGTGCATTCCCCTAAGTTGCACTTAAGGGGGGGTGTTGGTGTAATTAAATATTTCTAATTACACTTTACTTAATCTTACTTAGGTTAATGCATTGCATAGTAGTTAGTGATTGAGACACCTAGGAGTGTGCACATCCATTAAGCACATGGTGTAGGAGAAATTCCACTTTTGGTGCTAGATCCACCTTTAGTGCTCTTATCACATTATCATCCTAATCCATTGCACATACTTTATTGCATAATGAAGGATGATCCACATTTGGTGGACATGTGATTACACCTAGCATAGGTGATAGCTTATCAGCTCCTTATCTTTCTCTCATATCACCTTTCCTATATAAGGGGGCCTTTTATGTAATCATCAATCATTCAAGGTGAATTCATTGGATCTATTCAATATCATCATTGCATTCATATCATCTTTGTTGTGCTTTTCTTTAACTCTAGATCCTTGGTTCAATCTTTGTTATTTGCAAATTCTTACAATCTGGATTTTTTCCTTGCAAATAGGCTAAAGAACAACTTGAACCCCATTCTAACCTACAACATTACTTTTGCTTCCATTGGTCATCTCATTTAGGAACAACCTCAATTTGCCAATCCTCATTTTGCTGCCACTAAACTTGTGTTTGGGAAAGTATCAGTATAGTGTTTCCTGGGAGTTTCTACTCATTTCAACCCCAACATACTTGCAGTATTGGCCCTAAATGAAGTATCTTAGCACTAAAAGAATCAGCGACTAGCAATGTTAGTGCTGTAGTTATTACACTCACAAGCCTTGAGGGGAGAATAGTTGGTTTACCCAAGGATGTAAGGAATATGTGCTCGATGCCTCTATCACTATGCTAAAAAAATTGATCACGCACCTGTTGTAAGGAACAGACTTCTTGTGGTCTGCAGCTAATACAAACAACATAATATCCCATTAATAGAAGTTGTCATCTACAAGGACTTGACAAAATGTTGGTATGCTGTGCTCATACAGGGGCAAAGATATTACCCAGTGCAGTATTCTGTCTCCTACAGTGGCTTTAGAGACCCCTCCAGTCAATCTGCGAACTAGAATTGGACTGCGATTGATATCATAATTCTTATTGTAATTTTTTTTTCTGGTGCTAGCTTTTCTGTGTACTAGAGCCATCTTCTGTTTGGGAAAGCTGGTACATTTGAACAATTAATGATGCTCTCGTGTTTTGATTCTCACAGCTCCATGTATCCCTGCAACTCTCTCTCTTGCAACCTTCAGCTGTTTGTGAGATGCTAAACTTTTGTGATCTTCAACTTGATTGATATAGTTCACTCATGTAAAAATGCTGTTAAGATTTTATATATAACTTTTGTAAAAAGGTGCTTCTGACAGAGGCCCACTTCTTGTCTGGACTTCCATCACATTGATAATAGGTTTATTAGCATAAACTTAAAATTTCATGAACATTGTTGCTGATGGTTTAGTACATTTTTTTCCTCTAATTATTATGCATGAATATCTTTAACTAAAATTGATCTATATCTATTGAATTTGAAAGTTTAAGCTGTTTATTTTGTTTACACAGGCTATGGATAACATGCAAAAACGAGGTGCTTCTTCTCCAAATGATTCAACTGTCAACTCAGGAAATCCCAATAATTGCAATGGTGGAGTTTCTTTGCGGACTAATGTTCCCAAGACATTGGGCGTTCCTCGTAGAGGTGTGCGGAACAACTTTATTCCTCCTGTGCGTTCCAATGCTGCTGTTGGTGGGGCTTCTGTTACATCACGATCTCCAGCCAACGGTGATAACGGATTGGAAGAATCAACCAAAAAATGGTTTGCTGAAAACTCTTCCATGATAGAATATTTTTTCAAAATGCAGGCCAGACTTTAAACATGCAATATTGAAATTTTACGTGTTTTATTATTCATTCTGTGCAGCAAATTGAATATTATGCTGTGCTTATTTTCTTTACTGCTGTGTAAACAATTTATTCATCTGGTGTTGCTTGGCTATATTGTCATTCAAAAATTATAATTGCACACTTTTGGGTGAAGCTTGATTATCCATTGAATTGTTATACAGATAATAAATGAAATTTTTGTAGATGATATTGCAAGATAAATATACCATTAATGGACAAGTGTTGGTGTAGTATGATAAACCTATGCAAGAGGTTGAAAGCAGCAAAGAATAGGGTGGGCCTTCAAGCTCTCAACCAATGGTTGAGGAGTGTAGGTAGGAGAACACTCAACGGGTTAGGCTCAAGGGAGAACACTCAACGGATTAGGATCAAGGAACTTGGACAAGACTATGTTGCGATGCTAATGTGTAGTCACTGACCTTGTGTTCATGGGGTGACATTCTTAGCAGTTATGTATTGTAATTGACACTAACCGACTTTAAATATCTTATATATTGGTAAGGACTGCCTTCCTTGAATACTTTCTTAGGTTTGCAGGTTCGATCAGAAACAAATTGGGGGCTGGGTTTGTTTTGGGTTCATCCATATAAAAACATCTTAAAATTACATATATAAAGCTCTTTTTAATAAATATAGTGAAATATAAAATATATTCAAAACCCATTTACATAATATAAATAAAAAAATATTAATATAGTAATATGATTTATATATAAATTAACATGATTATATTAATATTAACATATCTTGTATTTATATATTATCTATATTATAATATATAAATATAAGATATTTTATATTATTATGATTATAACTTTTATCATAGAAGTAGAAATTTGCAAAAAATCCATAGAAGTAGATGACCTTTTTGCATTTAAAGTGCATTAAAATCCCTAAAAAATGGCAAAAATTGTAAAAAATCATTGCGAAAACCTAGGAAACCCTACAAAAAACTCACAAAATTGATGAAACACTCATAAATATGGTTGATTCCAGGACATAAGTGAAGTCAATGTGGAATCGACATGGAAAAAAATTGTAATTTTGTTCCTTCAGTTTCTTTCCGACCTCGGGAAAACCCTAAACAAAGGAGTGGGAGGAACAATTGTGGTCATCAACAAAATTTGAAAGGACCTCAATCATCCTAATTTGTGGGGGGCATGTGAGATAGTGTCGAAGCAACTAATGAATTTGTTTCAAATTGTGGTTTCAATATGACCTGAGCTCTCTACATGCCTCGCCCCATGGATTCTGATGAGATCAAATATATAATTAATATTATACACTAATTTTAAAGTTATAACTATTATGCACTATTATAGATAGCCCTTTTATGGGGAAGCAACAAGCCCCTATAGATTATAAGTAATATTATAAAGTAGTTTCAAAATTTAAACTATTATTGACTATTAATATATATTAATAGCATAGAAGCAGAAAATAGCAAAAAATGGCGGTTGTACGTGATTAATTGGGAATCGGCATGTGTAGTGATTTATTCCCCCAAAATTGGGATTTTTTGGTCAACAATTTTCAATGATTTTTTTGCTATTTATCAAGCGATTAATAGGCAAAAAGAAACCTTTAATCGGCAAAAAAAATTGTGGGAAACTAGCATAAACCATAAAAGCGATGCTGACGGGAAAAACCCAAAAAATGTGACTTGATTCTCTACAAAATCGACATGCAACATTGAAGACACAATCGGGAAAGTTGGGTCAAAAGTGTTGCAAAGTCCCAAAAGGTTGCAGAGTCGGGAAGTAGCATGGGAGATAGGCGATTACAAACAATATTTTCCTCTCTTTCTACATTGAATATATTGTATAGCTTTATTGATACTATTACTTTTTCAACATTGATTTCGTTTGTATAATTTTCAAATATTTAAACTGTAGCAATATGAAACAAAAGAAGACTGTAACAAAGCTGCCTTATTTATTTGTTGTGATATGATCTAAAAGAGCAAGGTAACAAAGTTTTGCCTTATTTTGGAGAAAACAAAGAACCCTACAATAATCATTATATTCATTTTAGGTTTGTCAATTATGACATATAAGTTCTTACAATCAATCAAATTGCTAGATATTTAAAACTCTACTCAAGATTAGATTAAATAATTCATGCAATTGAGTCTCGGTTCAACATATATAAAGTTGTTTTGGTATATACATGTGTATATATATCACTTCACATATGTGTATATCATGTCAACATTGTATATAATCGTTTGTTGAGTATATATAATAAAAGGAACTTGAGAGAATTCTAGAAAATGAATTCTACTTATAAGAATATGAAGATTTTCTTTTATTGACAATATTTTGCAAAGAAAGCTTCATTCTGATTTAAAAAAATAAGAAAGCCCACATCATATTTTGGTGCTACTTCAAATCATAGCTTGATTGAAATTTATACAAACAAAATCAATGTTAAAACTTTGAGTCCTCCAAGTTAAAAATATATCAGGAGGTTGTGCAAGAGCTTTGCATCATTTATATAAGTCCTTTATCGTCTATGCTATGGAAATGTCCTTTAATTTAAAAACAGTAGTTATTGACTGTTTTTCTTCAAATTTTCATGTTTTTTTGTAAGTACAAAACTTTCCCCATTTTTTGCTGATTTTTTCAAAAAATTCTACTGCTATGGTTTGCCAATTTATTCCCCAAACGATTTATGCTTCTATGACTTTTATTAGTTTTATATTATATATATATATAATTTTTTATGTCTATAGAATAAAAGTAATGTATAAATAAAATGTAATAATAATATAATTATAACTGGTATTAATATTTTTAATCATATTAATATATTTAAAATACTAGTGTAACATTAATTATTAATAACTGTAATTAAAATTCATAATATTCTTGCCCTAGCTCATTTTATTAAAGTTATTAGTGATTATTTAGCATTATTATTTAAGCTAGCAATGTTGGCATTCTATATGCTATAGGGCACTTGATTTAAAAGAAAACAATCAGAGATAAAACCGAACAAATGTTTCAAGTTCAACCAAGTTAGTTCAAGCACAATATGGGAAGGAAACATGATTCATGTTATTAGAACCAGAGATTTTAAAATTTTTTAAGTTCAATTTGTATATGGTTCAGAAGGGGTTCACGATTTTCTTGCTGGGTTTGTCCAAGACAAATTAACAATTGTTTGCACACAGCATGACAAAATCCCTTGCGAATTGGTCTTGAATCCGAACTAGGTATGAGATGAACATGAATTTGGACATGGAAAGGGGTGAACAAGTAACATAGTATCTTGATGTTGGAAAAGTTATGGCTCATTTGCAATGGCATGTGTAGTGGCACAAAATGTGAGAAGAGGTTTCAAAAGTCTTTAGAGAGTTCATAGTATGTTGCACAAACAAGCCTAAGGCTAGGAAAGAAGGGTTATAGATGCTTGCCCTTGTGCTTACTAGATCACGGAGATCATCTCTATAGATTTTGTAGGGGTTTAACTATATCCAAGTATGGAGATGACTACATGTATGTTGTAGTAGATATATTTGTAATCGAGTTTGTTTATTATTTCCAAGTAAGAAGACATCAAAAGGGCTTGAAGTAGTTGGATTATTCAAATGTTTAGGTGCACTTTGTTTGTCTCCCTTTGTATTAGGCATGGATTGTAAATTTTTTGGGCAAGTTTTTTATCATTTTGCTGAACAAAATGGATACCTAGCTCAAAAGAAGCATAACATTACATCCTCAAACAAATGGGAAAAAAATAGCTGTAAGTAGAACTTTGTTTCAGCTAATAAGTGACTTTGACATGAAGTATCCAAGGACATGGGATGAATCTTTAGCATATATTTGACTTTTGTATTATAAAGCCATCAATAAGTCACTTTTTGAAGCACATTTAGGTTATTTTCTCACTAACCCACTTGATGTTTGCTTTGGAACATTAAGGAGAAGGGGAAGAACTAGACATTGAGGTGACAAGATCAGCATTTTGATTGATAATTTGTTAGAATTAAACAAATCCATCTCAAAATGTAGATATAATTTGAGAAATCTAAAGAAAATTTTAAGGTTAGACATGATTATCACTATAAAGAACAAAATGTAATGATCACTTTTTGGGATAACCTTAAATCTTGATCTAAATAGCAATAACATAATCTATTTGCAAGAGTATTTTCTTATTTAATCACATATTAGTAATTGCATCAAGTAAAAATTATTTAATTTTACAACAATAGCAATGAAGATTCTCATTTACAAACACGCATATTAGAGTAGCAACCTTATTTGAAACTTCAAGGGAGAGGCATCATATGATGCAAGTAGACTATCCACCCCAAATTCCAATTAAGCCCAAGAACATCGAATAAGTAACCAACTCAATCTGATGCCTTGGCCCACAAGTAACCAACTCAATGGGTATCTGCTTCGTGAGGGGACTTGATAGCTTCAACCATATTAGATATTTGAGGGGAGAGCACCATAGGATGCTAAGAGCTATCCTCCACAATTAAACCCAAGAATATTGAACAAGTAACCAACTCAATCCAATGCCTTGGCCCACAAGTAACCAACTCAATGGGTCTCCACCTAGTGGGTAGTTGTTCATATTTCCACATTCCTTGTGTATTCATCTAGCTATATTATATTCCACATATGACATGCCAAATAGTTTAGAAATATGAATATGTGGGTTATGTCTTATTGTTAGTGTTACCTCGAGTTTCTAGGATGAGGATGATAGGGGACAGCGGGTTGGGTTTCCAGGACGACAATTTTTTTATGCCAAGTATGGGAACGACAAGGGGATGGAAGAAGGGACGAGTAATTAAAATATAGTATATTTTTTTAAATATATAGGGCAATTATCAAATATACATTACATTCATATGAAATTATGACTAAAGCATGCCATTTAAACACCATAGAACCTTAATGTACAAGTTTACAACATTTCATTGTTTCAATACTAAATATGAATTCATAATTTGGAATTCATTGACAATATCATATATGCATGTGATGACAAAAAAATAAGTTTAACATACAAAGTGCCCAAAGGCTAAAGTGCTGCCATATAGTTTCATGTTCAATATAAAAATAAAAAAACATAAAAACAAAGCCCACTGCTGCTCCTAGTCCGCTTCTGTCAATATTACATCAAATTAGAGTCATCTGAATCATTGTCATTGTGATGCTCCATTGCAAGTGCATCTTCATCTAAGTGAGCCCCAACCAATCTCGATGGTGTCTCCTCCTCAACCCGAGCCACATTTTTAGGATCAACATCCCACCGTAAAGCTGAGGTCTGCCTATACTCTAGAGTTTGACGATCTTGAAGTTGAAGAGCACTATGCACAACCACTAGCTTCTCTGCTCGTCTAGAGGTAAGTCTATCTCTCTTGAGGGAGTGGATAAAGCCAAATGTAGACCGATTTCTCTTTGCAATAGAGGAACTAGCAACCTTTGTGAGGAGGCGAGAGGCAAGCACCTTCAACTGTGGTGTATCCCTCCCATGCCATGTCCACCACCTAATAGGATCTTTTTGTGCCAATGACTCTACCCAACCTCGTCTATTGTTTGCTCAATGCTAGGCTGCAAAGATTTGTGAAGTCATGAACTATGTGTGAAGTATGGAAGTCTCCTAATCTGAAAAACATCTTATCAATGGCTTTTGTGAAGCCATCTAATACCTCTAGATCAGTGATGCAGCCAAGGCCAGAGAGATCTCAAAAGAGATGTCTAGTCTTACAGCAAAGAGACAACACATCGGAAAACACAATGCAACAACAAGATATAACAAAATCCAACTCTTTATTATCATCAAATGTCAATTACATGCAACATGCCGAGTTGTAAGGCCTTCTTGCTTACGACCAATACATTAGCAATACAACAAGATCACAAGATCCTAGCTAGCCCAGATCTGTATCACAACAACAAATTGGTAGAAACACCAAGACATATCTAAACTTGAGCTCGCAAGCCACCAAGCAATCTTCTTGTTTCCCAAGCCAACACTTAGCTACTAGCTTCTTAAATTCACACTTTCCTGCTTTCTACTCTCGCTCCCACTCCCCTCTATTCTACCCATACCCTACTTTTATACAACATAGCCACAAGTCGGCTTTACAAATAATAAATCATAAAACATCAGTCGGCCTCAAGAAACTCATAACAAAATGTGTTATCCTTTATGTCAGCTTGCAATAGTCATTAAATTCACTTAGGAGAAAGAACCAACCCAACTTTAGGTCCTCACACATCCCAACGGTCAATCCGCATCACGAGGAATGTGATCCAAATTAAATGCACACGTCGGCCAAGAAAAACAATCCAAATAAACCAGTTGATGAACTAGACCACCGAGCTTCTCAGAATAACAACGAGCAACACAGAACAACTGAACCCACTTGATAAAGAACACTAAAACCGAGACCGAGCTCGTCAGTGAACCAAAATAGGAACATTCGCCGAGCACTCCAAAGCAGCTACTGAGCACACATCCACCGAGCTCATACATCGAGTAACTCCACACTTAGTCATTGAGTCCGTCGGTGAAGCAACACATCTTCCAATCGAGAACTACCACTAAATGACCAAGAATCTTAGGGCTCCAACCGAGTTTACCATTTCAGACAATGAAAGCCAAAAACCAAACTCTAACATATTTTTGGTTGATACAGGATTGCCAGCTACCCTAGGATGCTCCTGCATCAGACACCCCAGGTGTGAAAAAGATGTTCTTAGCAGCAGCTCGACGAACATCTTTTGGGATTCAACACATAGATCCTAAACTTGTTCTTTATATACATGTTCTCCGAGCTCTCAACCGATACACTCTTGCCTCTATTCCACTTCGGTGAATCCTTCCCTGCAACTGACAACTGTTTGCCTTGCCTTCTCACATCTTTTCTCCGTATGCCACAAGTCTGTTTTCCTTGCTGATCTCTAAGCCTTTGAGAATCCTTCAACTCACTTCTTCTACTGAAGCTCAAATTCCTATTACCGAGTTCTGTATCCTACCACACTTCTCAATAGTGAATACATTCTTGACACAATCATGTACAACCTTACAATCAGACTACCAAGTCTACCAAGTAATATGTGACAAGTACTTATGTCCACAATATCACAAAACACTTGATCTGTATACTGCTCAATTTGAAAATCAACAAAACACTGCTCCCTTACCTCTAAAGCATGTTCATCTTGCAACCGACTGATTTTATAAGGACAAGGATGTCTCAGTCTCTTCAAACCAAGTTTCTATACCATCTCCTCAACAACAAGGTTATCGGTACTACCACTATCCACAATCACATTATAGCATTTACCTCCGGACTTACATCAGGTTCTGAACAAATTCCTTCTCTGACAAGGTTCCATCACCTTATTATCGAGCAATGTTCTCCGAACCAGTAAGTTTTCTACGTCGGGCTCATTAAATACATCTTCATTCACCACATCATTCCTGCTATTACTGGCCTTCTTGTTTGCATGTGGACATTCAAATGATCTATGTCCTCCACAGTTATAACAAGTACCTTTAAATCCACCTCTACTTGTTCTTCTCCTCGGTTCAACAGGTTTCGGTTCATCCTCAACTATCGGTTTGTCTTTTACCGACTTCTCTTGCTTCTCCTTCCCTCAGGAGTAAGCATCCTTAACTGAATCAATTTTCAACATGCCAATCTCATCCTGAATATTGAATTTGAAACCATTAATATACCTAGCCACCTTTTCTTTAGAAGTTCTCTATGTCTAGACTAAATAGTTAACTTGTAAACTCCTCAGTATTGTCTTTCACAGTCATCTCCCTCTGCTTTACGTACTGTAACTTCTTAAATAACTCCAGTTCATAGTCGACAGGAATGAACTCAGACTTCAGTTTTGCCACCATCAACCTCCACTGAGTGATCTTCATCTCACCTTCCTGTTCTCTATATCTCTGCAATTCTTTCCACCATAAAGTAGCATGTCCCTTCAATTTAGTTTGTGCTAACCTCACTCTAAGAGGATCTCCAATGTCTTCCAGTTCAAAGTAATCTTCTAACTCACCGATCCAATCAATCAGTTCCTTAGGTTTCAATGTACCTAAGAAGTTAGAAACCTCCATTTGGTGACTTGTACTCAACCAAGCCATAGATCTCTCCAACCAATCAGCTCTGTCTTCCACAAATCTCTCCATCCAATCTATCTTCTCCACTCGATCCAGCAGCCTCAAAATATTCAACAGCTTCCTCATAACCATCTTCGGTTCCAAGGTTCCTGAGTATACTAGCTATAGCTCTCATGATCTCCGAGACCATTTCATTCTTCATCGTCGCCATCTCAAAGTTGACATCCGATCTAACCTTTTCTGTTATCTTTGTCTCCACCGCATCATAGAGATCTGCAATCACCCTAGGGTCCAATCTTCTCAGAGACATCTTCCAAGATCTTCGAAAACCCTCTGCAACAAATCCCGAACCGACGACCTTGTGACAACCTCCGAATTGTTTGCAAGTCAGATTTCAACCCGCTACCTCACACAAACAACCAGGCATGGTTTCACAAGTCCAGGAACATGAATTTGCAACTCAAATCAACCAGATCAATCTTCGCCAACCAGATCAACTTTCTCTTGATAAGTCCCCGACCAACCTTTGCTCTGATGCCACCTGACGCAGCCCAGGCCTGAGAGATCTCAAAAGAGATGTCCAATCTTGCAGCAAAGAGACAACACTGTGGAAAACACAATGCAACAACAAGGTATAACAAAATCCAACTCTTTATTATCATCAAATGTCAATTACATGCAACATGCCGAGTTGTAAGGCCTTCTTGGTTACGGTCAATACATCAGCAATACAACAAGATCACGAGATCCTAGCTAGCCCCGATCTGTATCACAACAACAAACTGGTAGAAACACCAAGACATATCTAAACTTGAGCTCACAAGCCACCAAGCAATCTTCTTGTTTCCCAAGCCAACACTTAGCTACTAGCTTCTTAAATTCACACTTTCCTACTTTCTAATCTCTCTCCCCCTCCCCTTTATTCTACCCATACCCTCTTTTTATACAACATAGCCACAAGTCGGCTTTACAAATAATAAATCATAAAACATCAGTCGGCCTCAAGAAACTCATAACAAAATGTGTTATCCTTCATGTCGGCTTGTAACAGTCATTAAGTTCGCCTAGGAGAAAGAACCAACCCAGATTTAGGTCCTCACATATCCCAATGGTCGATCCACATCACAAGGAATGTGATCCAAATTAAATGCACATGTCGGCTAAGCGAAACAATCCAAATAAACTAGTTGATGAACTAGGCCACCGAGTTTGTTTGAATATCAACCGAGCAACACAGAACTACAACATAACCCACTCGGTAAAGAACACCAAAACCGAGACCGAGCTCGTCGGTGAACCAAAACAGGAACATTCACCGAGCACTCCAAAGTAGCTATCGAGCACACATCCACTGAGTAACTCCACACTCAGTCACCAAGTTCGTTGATGAAGCAACACATCTTCCAACCGAGAACTACCACTAAATGACCGAGAATCTCAGGTCTCCAACTGAGTTCACCATTTTAGACAATGAAAGTTAAAAACCAAACTCTAACATATTTTTGGTTGATGAAGGATTGCTAGCTACCCTAGGATGCTCCTGCATCAATCATCACATGAAGGCACCCTTCCATCCATTTCTGCATACCATTTGGGGTTTAGACCGTAGGCTGCCGTATGAAGTGAAGTATTCATTATGTTCCACCTCTGTCTCACAATAGCCCTAATATACTGTTGATATAACCCCAAAGTAGGATCCTTAGCTGCAATTGTTTTCTTTATCTTCCCCAACATACTGTCATATGTCTCATATATCTCTCCAAGACTAGGAGAGTCTGTATCGGCATAACTAATGACATCTACAATAGGGGAGATGACAGAGCAAAGATATCTGCAAAATGTAGAGAAATAGTTTGAAAGAATTATAAATTTATAATCAGAATTAGAAATTTAAAATTAAATATAATTATCAGCAATCTAAAGACTAACATTTAATTGTGATTTTTAAATAAAATCAGCAACTTACCTCATTGTCAACCACCAATTGTCATCAAGGATCTTTAGCTTGATCGACATTCCTTCAGGAGAGCTAGAATTAGACCATCAAGTGTACTCTGGATTCACCACCATCAATTTTAGAGGCTCATGCACCTCAAGCATCCTCTCTATCAAGATATAGTAAGTGGCATACCTATAATATAAATAATTTTGAATAATTGGAAAATCAAAACATATGTAACAACAATTTAAATAATTTTAAAATGAAGTAATAAAATGAAGTAATTCAAACTGACATGCCTTGTCTTATAGCTGGTTTGAGGAACTTCTTTGAGAAGGACCTAAAAAGAGCAAGTGAGGTGTGGTGGTTGCAAATGAACATTTGAACCTCTTTAGCTTCTGACAACGCTTGCTTCACCCAATCTATCTTATTGATGAATTTTAATGTATTGTTCAATGCATGAACACAAGAAGGGATCCAAAAGATGTGCTTGTAAGAACCTTCCACTATCAAACCAACTGATTTGCACACGTGTTGAATCTGTGATCACCTATACAACATTAGTAGGCCCAATCTCTTTTATGACATCTCTCAAAATGGTGAACTGGAACTCTGCATCCTTACGCTTCCCTGAACAATCTATGGCTTTCAAAAAATAAGAACCAACAGTGGATGTGACAATGATATTGATGAGTGGTCGATGTTTAACATTAGTCCACCCATCCATCACAATAGAGCAGCCTGTCCTAACCTAAGTCTGTCTCATATCCTCCAAAAACACATTAACCTTGGAGTACTCTTTGTCTAGGAGGGTAGTTCATAGCTTATGATCACCAAGGGGTGTGAATGAAGGATCCATAGTGGTTATATCTTTCAACATTTGTTTGAAATAAGAGGAACGAGCAACATGAAATGGATAGCATTAGCGAAAAATAATTTAGCAATGGATGACTCTGTAACTTCTCATGCTTTTGCATTAAACATACTTTCAATTGTTCCTCCCTTGTCACAACCACTCACCTTCCTCTTTCCTCTTGTCTCAATAGGACCAGTACTAATAGTGGATGACATAGGTCTAGATGATTGTGCACTTGATAAAGTATGTGATGGCATTGTCAAACCTTGTTTCCCTATTTCAGCCTTCATGTGCAATCTATGGCACTCTATTCTATCGTCTTCAGTTAAATTTGGAAAAGCTTTAACCCCATGGCATGTAAACCCAAAAATTGAGATTTCATCCTTGCATAGATGCCCTTGAAGTCATCCTTACGAACATGACAATCCCACACCCTAGTCCCTCCTGCATTTTTTTTCCTTTGACCCCGAGGTGTAACATATTGGAGAAGAGGCTTTTTTTTTGTTGAAAGGACCCTTTGCATATTTGCTCATGATTGTTGAAGGGCACTTAAACAAATCAGGTTGTTGCTGCCCATTACGACCCTCAACACTATGACTTTGAGTTTGAGTTTGACCACCGCCAAATTTTTCCTCACTACTACTACCCTCACTGCTGCTCATTTTGGTTTTTAATTTTCTTTGAAATTGAAGAATGAAGTTGAATTGAAACAATGCAAAAAAAAAATCAGACTATTTTAAGCTTAAACTTTGAAAAATAAACATAAGCATGGAATGACGTATAAACTCACCTCTTCCAAGCACTTGCTTCCAAAGATGATCAAATCACTTCCATAGGGCCTTGTTGCTGCTCAAATCAAAACCCTTGCTGCTGCTGTGAGTAGGAGTAGAAGCATGAAACAATGAAATGGTGTGACAGAACAAAATGATAGAATGCATAACATAAGCTACATTTTTGGCTTTTTAGGGCAAGTGTGGAGGAGGGGCTCACAAAATGACCCTCCATAAGTCAAGGCAGACAGGGGATTTTTTATTTTTTTAATGACTTGCTGTTGGGGATGGTACGATGTCCCTGAGGCGTACAACCGTCCCCAATTTTTTTGGACACCCCCCTCTTTTTTTCAAAATCTTGGGATGGGGTGCGGATGTCCCCCAACCGTCCCCCCATCCCGGAAACGTCCCCTGTACAAGGACATGGGTTTTCAGCCTGGGGACGTGTCCTCGGGTAACACTACTTATTGCTGTATATGTATGCATGTATGAAAATTCCTTAATATATTCCATGCTTTCCTCCAAATGAAGTGTCTCCTTAAATATCTGTCAAGGGGGATGAATAGACACCTCCCTTGGCTTTTCACCAAATGCGGCGTCAACTCCAAAATAACCACTGCCTCTTCCAAATGAATCCCATGCCTCTTCATCTCACATGGCTCTTGGAAATTGTCCTGTTTAGTGATTTGTTAAGTTTTACAAGTGCTCCGATTATGGAAGGAACTCCCTTATGTAGTGGTTGGCTTAGACAGTGGGGAATGGCAAAGTCTTATGAATAAGGCCATTTTTTGCTTGTAGATGCATAAGTAGCACATAGACACACATATATTGTATTATTTTATTCTATTTTATTGATAGCGGAAGATGTATCATGGCGGGGGTATGACATATTTTTTCTCTAATCGGCTCTAAACATTGCTTTAACGTAGGTCCCTTTTCATTCCTTTAGTTGTGCATGCTTTTTAGTGCTGCGATTTGTTATTTCAAAGCCCCAACCTTAGGCAGGGCGTGACACACACATTCAAGGTGAAAGACATGTTTTGACTTAACACAAGCAAGTTGAGTCTCAAACAACAAAATAGGAAGTGCAAACCTCAAAGAAATGGGACTTTTTCCATCTTGAAGCAGGTTGGAGACAATGCTTTTTGTCTTGAGCTAAGCTTCTTTTATGTGGATGTACAGAGCAGTCAATTGTGAAAATTTACACCTTTTTGATGGACAATTAATATCCTCTATCAAAGACCTTATCTTGGACAGTCAAGGACAATTGAAGGAGGTTGGGGTGTGTTGGTTAACAGATTTGCCTTTTCATAATGAATAGTTGTTCTTAACTCTATTTCACCCAAACAAGAAGACAAACTATCAATTAACAGATGTGTAAGCTATTAATTAACTTCCATCTGAATTTTGAAGGTACAACTCTCTTATCAGATCAAAATTTTGTTTTTAGGAAAATGAAATTGGGTATGCTTTTGACTGTAAAGTAGAAAATGCAATCGACATTTATCCATATCCATGAAATAAGTGCAGTCTAGGATTTCTTTACAGTAATTGAAAATGGATTCAAAACAACCTTTCAACAAACAGGTTCTATAATAAAAGAAATATAACGAGCTTAAAATGGAAGATTTTCATCATATAAGAAGGAATAAAATGTTTGCAACAATTACCATACTCACACCAAAGGATGACAATTGGAATTTAAAACAAGCACACAGACTTGCAATCTGTTTCAGAGCAAAGCTTTCAAATTCATGAGCGTAGAGACAAAAATTCCTGCTCAATTGGCCAAAAACTTTGTATTACGTTTCAAAAATAAAATGAGTCTCTCACTTTTGCTAAAATCAAAGATCCTTTACAAAGTCTACAGCTACATATTTTATTATTTGTAAAGACTTTACAATGTAACCGTGAAAGAGTCTTTGAAATTGCTTCTTTAAAAGAAAATTGAATTTTTTTAAAATGAAACTGTAAAGTAATGATAAACTTCCTATAAATCTAAATACTGAATATTAATTATTGCAGTTTGCAGAATGTTCTTTGATTATGAGACACTTCTTATACTGATAGATTTCTGTATATTCCGTGTCTTCTAAAATAATGTGATCGCCATATATATATGAGGAGCGTAGAGAAGGGAGAGTCACGCCTATGATAGACGTGACTCCTCAAGGAGTCACGCCTACCATAGTCGTGACTTTCCTTAAAACCAAACGGTGCCGCGACGGTTCATAATATGCGCTAAGTTTAATTTAGACAGCCCGTCAATAATACGGTAGTTATGATCTAAGGTAACTAGATTATAATACCGATCACTATGTATATAACAGAAATATAATATCGATCACTATGTGATCGTAGATATTAATATCACAGAGATAATAATATTGAAACTAATAATATGTATGATATCTATTTAATATGCTGAACATAATATGTTCGATATTAAATAGATATCATATATATATATTATATTTACCTTTTATTATAATAATGATGAGCATAATAATAGATATCATAAATATGAGTATATTAATATATATGTAATATGAATTGCACATATATTAATATATACATATATATATAATATATCTATATTCAAGTCAATTATCTGATCGATGCTATCAATATTCAACAGAAACATTAGAAACTTTTTAAATATTTGATAATGCAAATAAGCTAAGGCTGTGGTGGCACATTTTAAGGGTCCACATTGGCTCCATCCCTTGGCACTTGTTGAGCAACTGCTTCTTGAGCTTTGAAATTCCTGAGTGCTTGAGTGATTGTAGGTATCTCTGCATGTGGGGAATTGTAACATTCTTTGTCGTTAGCCTCCATAAAATTTTATTAATGCAAATGTTTCTATCTTGGCTGTGAAACTTGCTGGATGATTCTCATACAATGATCAGGCTGCATCAGTTGCTGCCGGCTTCTACATAATCTTCTTTGTAAAAAGCCTTCTCATTGGACATTTCCCTTTATGTTCCTTTCGAATTCCTCTTTCAATTCTTCTACTGTTTTTTTTCTTCTTTAAATGGAACGAGGATCATCAACACTTAGAACAATTTGTTCTGCTGCTTATTTGAACAAAGTGCTCAACAAACTTTGAGATGGTAAAAGCTTATGAAGATTTTGAGTTAAGTGCCGGACTCCAAGGAGGTTGTGAAAACGTTGTCGGTGCCCAATGATGGTTTGAAACCAAGTTTTCCAACCGCCAACAAAAGGAATTCAAAGTTTATGAAAGAAACCTTCTTTTCAAGAGAGAAACTTTTAGAAAGAAAACAATGTTTTGAGAACCTTGTTGGCTCCTGAAATGGTTTTGAGAACAAAGGTTAGGCCCTATGCTTAGAAAGAAACGCTTTTTAAAGAAAAGGCTTCGGGATATATGTAAAGTGAGTTCAAAAGTCCTTATTGGGTACTGTAAGGGTTTCAAGAACCCCAAAGGAGCCCAACGATGGTATCAGAACCACTCCAAAAGGCTAGAAAGTGCAATAAATTCTCATTTTCAGACATTCAAACAAGACTTGATGGATTTTTAGAGGCATGGAGAAGTTCAACAAGACTTGTAGAATTAAACTTATTAATTTAATGGGTATATGAAATATCAAAGGGGGTGATTGAATCCAATGCAACACAGTTTTGTAGAAGAAATTGGTATTGGAATATTAACATTAAGGTTAAAAGAGGATAGGACTTAATTAAACAACTAGGTATCAATCATAGAATATCATAAATACAGAGAAATTTTTTCATTGACAAAATCGTTGATAGTATATGGTGAATTTTGTATTTGTCATGTCATGGTGATCATAGGTGACATGACATTCTGGCTTATTTTATGGCATTTTTGATTTGTTTTAGCAAATTTGCTTCATAGTAGAGGTTTTGCTTCTTAAACATGTAAGGAGCATGGAATCAATTGTAAATATAGAACTATGGAAGAAGGGTCATGTTGAGGTGAGTTTTATTCCCTTACAACATACACGATAGAACACTCAATGTCTCAGGATGAAATGCTGAATATCAAATCCTCTCTTGAACAAAGGCACCACTTATGCTAAGACTGCAATGAAAGACCATAAGATAACTCCAAGGTTCCTTCTTAATGTGGATACACACTCAGTGAAAATAATGTGATTTGCAGGGATCACTTAGGGGACTTACGCTATTCTCTAAGACTTGTCAACTTGATTCAATTGATTTGGCTTCACAATGTGCAATGAAAATATAATTTGATCTTCCAACTTGCGAAATGCAACTTAAACTTAAACTTGCGAATTTAACTACTTCCACTTTTAACAAAGGATGCAAGAAAGATTGAATACACTTGGACTCTACTAGATGTAGTCTTGTCAGCGACTCCACTCACCTAGTAGGGTCAAAGTTTATTCACTCCTTGCATCCTTAGATAAAAGTAGTAGTTAAATTTGCAAGTTTAAGTTGCATTTCGCAAGTTGGTAGATCAAATTATATTTTCATTGCACATTGTGAAGCCAAATCAATCCAATCAAGTTGACAAGTCTTAGAAAACAACGTTGTAATACCCCAAAATTGGCACCTATTTAATTTTATCAATTTTGGTGCATTATCTCAATTTTACATCACCAAAGTCCTAGTTCCCTAGGCAATTTTCTCTCTCCTACCTGACTTAATTTGACTTGATGTCAATTGCAAAGACCATAAATTGCAATAATCAAACGCTAAATTAATTCCTAAAGTCTTAGACTTAATTGGCTAAATTACCCCTATGATAAATTAATTTAATTATAAAGTCCTAAGTGCTTTCTAATTAAATTAAAATCTACCCTCTTTAGCTAATTACCCATAAAAAAGAATTAATAATTACTTGATATTCGAATGGACACACTTTTTTGAATTGATAATTCAAGATATTCGAAAGGTCACCTGTGTGGCGTTTTCCATTCTTTTTATTAAGTAATTCTTGCATTTTTGTCTCAATGTGGGAATGAAGAGTCACGAGTTACAAATCAAGAAACTCTTCATTCCTCTCCCGAGCTTTTCTATTTAATGAGCCTCTTCTTCTCATTCAAAAAAAGGCAATTTGGAGAGTAATTGAACTATAGCGAATTTGTGTCTCATTTGATTCATAGCTTTTTATTGCATATTTAGTCTATTATCTCATCTTAGTTTAATATTGCATTTCATATTATAGTTAATTTGCTTATGGGTTTCTTAGTATAATAACATCTTTATTTCAAAATCAAATAAAAAAAAAAACCTGCACTTCATATTTCCTTTCAAGTAATTTAGATTAATTGCATCTCATTTTAGCTTAATTTCAATTAGATTGCTCATTTTCATGCTTTTGAAAATCCTCCATTGTTAGGTTGGTCTTATGGTTGTTGGCTCTTCAATCTGAGAGCGATTAAACACCCCGCCTGCATAGGAGGCAACAGGTCGCTTCCTCACGAATTTCGGATTGAATAATTCATATTCTCTTCGTAATTCAATCATAGGAGTAAGGACTATGTTGCGTATGTGGTTGATTTAGAGGTCACATTCAAGCACACACATTTTGGCGCCCACCGTGGGGTAGAAAATCTGATTTTTGGCCTCATTTTTTTATCTTTTCTGGGAAGTAAAATCTGCTCTGTCGTGTGTCCGTACTGTCTGTGTACGGATCTTCGCGCGAGAATCCAGAGTGTCCCGCACGAAGTTTTGCTCCTGTAGCACTCTTTCGCGCGAGATTTCACTGTCTCGCCCCAGGCTTTGCACTTTCTCGCGCGCACTGGAGTACTTCCTCGCGCGAGATTTTAGTTATCTCACATTGGATCTTGCACTTTCTCGCGCAGATTTGTACTTTCTCGCGCGAAGTTTCATTATAGTTTTTTCCAGTTTCCAGTTTCCAGTTTTCTTGTTCTTTCTGCTCTTAATTTCTGATAATTTCTGATAACTGTTGATTTTTATCTCTCTGATATTTTACAGCATTAACAGTTTTTGCAGGACGCTTGTCAAAGAATTTGAAAACATACTAATGGTTTGATTGCAGGATGAATAGTTGAAGATTGCTAAAACGTTGTGTTTTTTTCCTGCTTTTATTCACATAGTATAAATAGGGCTCCGTTAAAATTTCTTGAGAATTTTGATAGTGAGTAGGAATTTTGGCTCTTCATTACATGGAGGTGATGACCATGAATGAATCCGGAATTCTAATGATCTTACTAATATGACGAATTCTTGGGGAAGCGGAGAAAGTTAGCGAATCTTTAACATTTCTATTCGTCAGGGAATTATGCTCTTCTCTCCTTGAGAGAGAATCAGAAACCCAAAAGCGTATAGATTTGGTGAGGTGAAACTAACTCGGTGATGAACTTTCTTGATGTGTTTGGGTGAGGAAACGGGATAGAGAAGTATGCTCTTCTCCCTTTGGGAGAATCAGAAAATCAGACCCCCGAATCTAAGCCAAGTCTAGTGTCACCTTTAGAGGGCCTGCCGGTATTGAACCTCCGGGAACGACCCAAGTGAGTACACACCTATTGCCGGTGATTCCACCTCACTATAATAAAGAAAGTTTTGATGAGTCTAAAGACTCCAAAACCATGGTAACTTCCTTTTCATGACTTTGACGATCATCATGGAAAGGCCCTGTCTATTACACTGAGCGGCGCCGCTCCAAGCCCTGCTTGCGGGGGTGTGTGATTTTCAGGTGTTGGTGTGGCTGCGAGGCCTCAACCCTGTATCAGGGGCACCGAAGGTTATTGTGAACGGAAGCCTAGTAAAAAACCTTCTTAGCTAGTGGCCTACCCGGTTCACCTCCGAAAGGAGTCATTATCTTTGCGCAAGGAGGGGGAAGAATCTCTCCGTATGTTTATCATACACAGATTCCCATCATAGGCATACACCTGGACGTTTGGAGGCGGTTGTGACACTGGCCCCTGCTACAAGGGTAACCTTTGAACGTACACTGTTGAGTCCTTGGAAACACCGAAAACACGGGCGCCCTCTAGGGGGTGACACGGCTGTGTGAGGTGCACGTATGCATTCAAGCAATGGGGCAAAGGTTTTGGCTTCTCACCAATTTTTTTGTAGGACTAGGCTATGTGCTTGTTATTGAGTCTTAAACATTGTCCATACATTATCAAACAAAGACTCCCCTGATGCTATCAAGTTGCTTTGTCCTTGATAGGTCTGTTAATGACTACTTCTTGCTTCACAAGTGCTTGATCTAAACCATTGTGTCTTTAAACGAATGCTTGGAATCCTAAAACGAGTGTGTTGATTAAACAATTCTGTCAACCTGTTAGGAAATTGAATTTTCTGTCAGACATCGGTTCAGACTGTACCTCAAAATTCAACTCAAACTTTGAAAATTGCATCAAAACTGTCAGATTTTGCTTGTTTCCCCGCGCGAGCTTTTAGCTTCAAAGCACTTCCTCGCGTGAGATTGTATTTTCTTGCGCGAAGTTCTGTGTTCTCTCGCGCGAGCTTTCATTTTCTCGCGCGGTCAGGCATTTTCTCGCGCGAACCTGTAGCACAGTTTTCCAAAACAGAGACCTATTTGCAGTTCACTGTTTGACTTTTTATCTGGTCTGCTTTTTGCCTGGGGTTTGTTTTTCTGCTCCCCTGTTGTTTACCGTCAGAAACTGGTTGTGTTGAGTTAGGAATCGATCGATCTTTGCTTTGGCTCGTGTTGTCTCTCATCTATTCATCTTATCTCTTTATGCCTTTTGTACCTCGCATTGCGATTGTCTTATCTCGGCTGTTCTAGCGATCTCTTTTTGACAATTCGTACCAGGTTCATCTTGCATCTTGGCTGTTCTAGCCATTTATCTCCTTTTTGTTATCTTAGAGACAGAGTCTAGGTTTATCCCGAATCTTTGCTCATTACATCTTCGTCTATGACTGTCACGACTCGAAGTGGTAAGACTTATCCTATCCAGAACGCTGATCAAGATCAAAGTAAATCTCGTAATCAAGATGTAGGTCATTTCCAATTTGTTGAGAAGTCTGAACTTTGTAAGAGTTCTTCAAATTCGTCATTAAGCACTCCACAAGATAATTTGTCTCAGACATCTCCTCCGGTTTTCCAAGAGTGCTTTAATCCTTTATTTTCGCAATCTAGTTCGTCTCTCCAAGAACAAGACAACTCCTATTTTCAAAACAATTCATTGTTTTGTGGCTTTGGGAGATCATTTCCTCGGACGGAACCTATTATTGAAACTATTGATCCCACTGAAGATAGTGATTCATCTGAAGCTATTCACGCACCAAAAGTTACATTGGCTGCACCTTTTCGACATCGTTCTCATCACTTTACTGAAGCTTCAATTGCAGCACAAATTCGTCTTGACAAGATGGGAACCAAGAACCCATTTGACTTTCAATCAGGCCAATACGGCCAAACTTATAATCAATACCATGGTCAATCTTCTCATGACCAAAATCAGACTCATCACAATCAGTCTCATAATGACGATCAATCTCGCAACAAAACTCAAGCTGATCAACAAGCAGCACATAACTATCGCCCTCCTCATGATCAAAATCAAGATGATCAACAAGATCAAACACAAAGCATATATGAGACTCTTGGTAACGAGGATGATGTAATTACTCAGAATGATATAAATGCTGTGAAAGCTAACAAGAATCTCATTAAAATGATGGAAATTATTCTTTTGGAAGATAAGGAAAAATATTTTCTTGAGTTGGCTACGCAAGGAGCCAAACTACCCCCGAATTTCCAAGTGGAAACTATTGTAGCTAAAGAAGAAGAAATTGAAACCGCTAAGCTACAAAAGATGATTCAAAGTATGCAAGATCAAATTACTCAACTGACAAAAGAAAAGGATAAGCCCATGCAACAATTTACATTGGAGAATATATGTCCTTTTCCTTTTGATAAGAATGTTCACATGCCTCCTTTTCCAAGAGGAGTAGAGTTACCCAAATATGACAAGTACATGGGTACAACTGATCCTCAAGATCATCTAAGAGAGTTTGGCGCGCTGTCCATGGAATTCATGCATGATCAAACGTATCTTATGAGACTCTTCCCCCGCAGCTTGGGTGGGCCAGCTATGGAATGGTTTTGCCGATTACATCCTAGTATTCAAGCTTTTGACGAGATTGCCAATCTTTTTCTTCAGCATTATTCTCACAACATCCAACACCCTGTCAACATTCGTGACTTGTGTAATTTGAAACAACGACAGGGAGAACCTTTCTTGTCTTTTCTCCAAAGGTGGAGACAACTTTGTACAAAGTATCCTCGTAAATTGTCTGAATTTGAAAAACTTGATATTTTTTTAGACAACCTTCTTCCAGACTTTGGATATCAAGTACAATTACAAGGTCCTTTGACATTTGACAGCATGATCAAACAAGCTGTGAGGATAGAAGCCTTTATGGTCAAAAAGGGAGAATTAACTCTGAATAAAGACAATAAACAAGGATTCTCAACGAACAAGGATAAAGGGAAGTCTGTAAACAAGAATAGAGAGGTGGTAAATGATGGAGTGGTCGATAATGTCACCGCAAAGCCTGTCTTTAATCTTACTTCTAGCATACAAGCGGCTAAGGCTGTCGAAAAGAATACAACAGATAATCAGCAAAGTTCAAGATTTTCTAGAAACAAACCGTGGGCTCCTTGACCTAAGCTTGATTTCACTTCTTTGGGAGAGCCTCTTGATGTAGTCTTTAAAACTCTCATACAAAATCAGATTCTCACTCCTTTGGAAAAGCGAACTTATGACCCACAACCAAGGCCTCACTGGTGGAATGACAATGATTATTGCGACTATGATCAAAATATTGGTCATAAGACATCCACTTGTCTTTAGTTGAGACATAAAGTTCAAGATTTGATTGACAGCGTTGATATTGTTGTGGAAGGTCATAATAAGAATTCTGATCATCAGGCGTTTAAGGATCCTTTTCCTCCTCATGAGAAAGGAGAGTCTTCCACAACTAAGAACAACAATGCTAAGGTGAATTACACTTACCCTTCTACGGATAATGTTATTAACATGATTGAACCTATGGGAGTTGAATATTGTGATTTGATCACTTTTAAGGGGAATGGTGATGCTCCCAAGCCTAGAGTTCCTTTCATCTTACAAAATTCCACATCTTGTTCATTTGAATCTAAACAAACTCAAGATTGTGCAAATGTTGTCACTCGATCACGTGGAAGAGTTGTTTTGAAAGGTCCCGATCCTCCGAAGCAAACTGTAGACAAGGATACTTCGAAACAAAGCACAGATAAGGTTGCTCCGAAACAAATGATGGATAAGATTACCACTGGCCCTACCAACAAAGCTTCTAAATCGACTCCCACATCTAGCGTTACTAGTTATAGTATCTTAGATCAACTCTAGCGAACCAATGCTCAGATTACTATTTTTGAGTTGTTAAAAATCTCGCTTGCTCATAGGCAAATTTTGGATAAAGCCCTCGCTGAAGCAAATGTCCCCAAGGATCTTGATCTAAACCGGTTCCAATCTATGGTGGGTCATTTGACTTCACCGCATTATTTGTCCTTCTTAGAGGAAGATGATCATTCTTTGAACCACCCGCATAATGCTCCCTTACACATAGAGGTTATGATAGGTCCCAAACGTGTCCGTCGTGTGCTTATTGATAATGGCGCTGGTCTTAACATTTGTTCCACTAAATTGCTCACTCAGCTAGGTTATGATGAGGATTGCATAGACTCCCGTAAGAAGATTACCATAAAAGCTTATGATGAAGAAGAACGCAAGTCCCAGGGTTTAGTTGTGCTACCTATCCGCGTAGGTCTTGTTGAGAGAGATGTTACTTTCCAAGTGCTTGACATTCCTTTAGCATACAACATTTTGTTGGGTAGGCCTTGGATTCATGAGATGCAGGCTGTTCCATCCACATATCATCAATGCATCAAGTTCCCATTTCACGGGGTGGAAGTCACTGTACCTGCAAACACCAACCTCTCTTGTAATACTCTCATGCAAACTACAGATAGTTTTGTTCCAGCAAATAGGGACTCCACTGAGTTCTATGACACTAAGCTTAGAGAAATGGAGCAAACTTTGAAAATTAAAGATACGGGCATGGGAGAATATCAAATGGAACCTGTGCTATCTCTAGCAGCTTTACCTCCCTCTCCACGCTCTTATGGGAGACCTTCGGAAACTCATGGACTTTCTGATAATCCTCCTCAAACAATCTATGATGGTGCTTTTGTGCGAACCTCCATACCTTTAGAAGATGAAGATGAGGAAAGAGCTATCAAAGCTTGGATCTATAAAGGAAAGGAGATATCTGAAACAACTACTCCTCCAGAGTTAGAACAAGAACCTTATAGTGAAGGTTTCAAAATCATGAAGCGCTTTGGATACAAGGGAAGTGGTCCTATAGGGGTAAATGATAATGGATTGTTGAAGCCTATTGAAGCTGTAGGTCGTCGCCCAAAGGACACTACTGGCTTAGGCTTTAAAAAGACTCCCTTTCATTTGGGGACCAAGAAATTTATGTCGGCTCCTACGTCTGATTCCAAGCTTGAACTTGAGCATGAACGAGAAATTGAAGATACCACTCCAAAGATGAATCCAGAAAACAGCTCTGATGAAGATACATTTCCATATCCTATCCCTTTGGATATTACGGCACTCCTTGCTGAACCTGATGAGCCTATCATACCTGTTCATATGGTAGAGACTGATACTGACACGTGCTCTGAGGCTGATTCTGATAAAACTTCTTCAGTACATCAAGTTACATATGAGGAATGGAAAGCAGCATTAAATGATGATCCCAATTTTATAGGTGAGCGATATAGGCCACCATATTTTCAAAAATACTATGAACAAGAACAACTTCAGCAAGCCATCAATGACACAAGGAATAATAATGAGACTAATGATGCTGCTAATGAAATTCCTACATCAAGTACGGACTCACATGAATATGAGTTCGACTCTACATCCGATGCCACTTATGATGTAGACATAGATACTGTTCATGAGTATGAAAGACTCCTCGAAGTAGGTGAAGGGTCTAGCGCTAGAACACACGAATTTGATGTTGTAGATGTCGACTTGTCTTCCACTTCCGACGTAGGATCTCATAGGGATTCGAACACTCCTTCGGACGAGACTGCTCTAGGTCTTGACTTGCTTGTTAACACTTTTGAGGGTTATACCGTGAACGCAGTTGAACCAGCCACTACTTCCCTTTCACTCCACCGTCCTGATCTAATAAACTGGAACTCCCCTCTCGCATCCAATGAAGTCCTTACGTTCCAGAATGATTATGAACTAGCCTGTTACCTCCATGCTCTTGAACCTGTAATGTCTTCCACCAGCGAATACAACATCAGCATGACAGAAGGGGATATCAAGTATCTTAGTCAAAAAATAAAAAATAGAAAAAATAAGAGCTCTGATGGTGAAAACCACATTGTGGCAGTATCAGAGCCAAAAATAGTAAAAATAAAAGACGTATCTGAAGGTGAAAACCTCTTTGAGGCGCCCAAGGATGAGATACTTGATACTCTACCAAGCCATTTTCAAGAAAGATCATCAGTTCTGATTGAACCGACACAGCCAGTGAACTTGGGCACTGAGGCTACTCCACAGATTATACATTTAGCACAGTCATTATCTACTGAAGAAAAAGAAGAGTTCACTAGATTCTTCCAATGCAAGAAAATAAACTTTGCATGGGGTTATTCTGATATGCCTGGATTGGATCCCAATCTAATCATGCATCATTTGTCCATTGCACCAGATGTCAAACCTGTTAAGCAGAAGCTTCGAAAGATGCACCCTCATGTGGCACTGTTGGTTAAAACTGAACTAGAAAAGCTCCTTAAAGCTGGTTTCATAAGAGCAATTGATTATGCCGAATGGATTTCAAACATTGTTCAAGTTACTAAACATGATAAATCCATTCGTGTGTGTACGGATTTCAGAGATCTCAATAAGGCATGTCCAAAAGATGATTTCCCACTGCCTAATATTGATATACTAGTAGACATGACAACAGGATATGAGATGTACTCCTTGATGGATGGCTTCTCTGGCTATAATCAAATTAAAATTGAACCAGAAGACCAAGAAAAAACTGCCTTCACATGTGCTTGGGGCACTTTCTGCTGGAATGTTATGCCTTTTGGGCTTAAGAACGCTGGAGCAACATATCAGAGAGCTGTTACTACTATCTTCCATGATATGATGCACAAAACTATGGAGGACTATGTGGATGATACTTTAGCCAAGAGTATGCAGCGAAGAACTCACCTTGAAGATTTGGGTCCCATCCTTGACCGCATGGAGCAGTTTAGCCTTAGACTTAATCCCAAGAAATGTGCATTTGGAGTCACTTCTGGAAAACTCTTGGGTTACATTATCTCAGCCAAAGGCATAGAAGTTGATCCAGAAAAAGTTCAAGCTATTATGGACATGCCTCCTCCTAAGAACATAAGTCAGATGAGAGGTCTACAAGGAAGGTTGCAATCCATTCGGCAGTTCATCTCACAGCTAGCTGATAAGTCACAGCCGTTCACTAAAACTCTGCATAAAGGTGTCACCTATGAATGGAACGAGGAATGTGACAAGGGACTCAATCAAATAAAACAATATCTTGCCAATCCACCCATTTTGATGCCTCCTATCCATGGGAAGCCGCTTATACTGTATATTTCAGCCACAAGTACATCTTTGGGTGCTCTCTTAGCTCAAGAAGATCAGAACAATAAAGAAAGAGCTATTTATTACATCAGCAGAACATTGGTGTCCTATGAAATGAACTACTTTGCTATTGAAAAAGCTTGTCTAGCTGTAGTGTTTGCCTCACAGAAACTGCGACATTATATGTTGGCTCACACTACAAAGCTTATTGCAAAAATTGACCCGCTAAAATACTTATTAAGCAAGGCTGCTCTCACGGGTAGGTTGGCTAAATGGGTCATGATCCTCAGTGAGTTTGATATTGAATATGTGGAAAGGAAAGCTATTAAGGGACAAGCAATTGCTGATCAGTTGGCAGAGGCTCCTCTACATGATCACCAACCTTTGAACATTGAATTTCCAGATGACTCCATTCTGCATCTCACACATCAGTCTTGGAGTATGTTTTTTGATGGCTCATTCACTCAACAAGGATCAGGTGCGGGTATTTTGTTTATAACACCTCAACGCTATTCTTTGTCTAAGGCCTACAAAATGATGTTTCCTTGCACCAACAACATAGCTGAATATGAGGCTCTTATCAATGGTATGAAATTAGCCCTTGAATGGCGTATAGATGAGCTCAAGGTCTTTGGCGATTCTCAGTTGATCATTAATCAAGTTAATAATGCATATCAAACAAAGGATGACAAGCTAATACCCTACAAAAGAATGGTGGATGATCTTAAGTTATACTTTGCACATATTTCCTTCCAGCAGATTCCAAGAACAGATAAGGCGGCTGATGCTATGGCCACTTTGGCCTCAATATTACAAATGCCAGAAAATGACTTCAGGCATGAATTCTTGGTGGAAACATTATGCTACCCTGCCTATGACAATCCTGAATCCAAGATGATCTGTTCAGTCATTGGACATGACTCATCCCGCTACCACCATATCTACTCTTATCTTCGGGACCAAATTATCCCCGATACCTATACCCGGAATGAGAAACGTCACCTCATTCGTACTGCTTCACGGTATGTTCTTATAGCAAATGACTTGTATAGACGGGGCCTAGACGGTACTCTACTTAGGTGTCTAGAACCCGATGAGTCCAAACGTGCGTTAGCTGAGGTACACGAAGGTATTTGCGGCTCTCATTCGAGTGGTCTGACGTTAGCTTGTAAACTTATTAGAGCTGGATACTATTGGCCGGATATGGAAAAAGAAGCTGTCCAATATGTCAAGACTTGCAAGCAATGTCAATATCATGGGAATCTGATCCACGCTTCTACTAAGGAGCTCAGTCCTCTCATTAGTTTTTGGCCATTTCAACAATGGGCTTTTGACTTGGTTGGTCAGATACACCCTTCTTCAAGAGGACATAAATTCATAATCACTGCTACAGATTACTTTACCAAATGGGTCGAGGCAGTCCCTCTGACTGTAGCTGATGGAAGGACTATTGCTAAGTTCATTTTGAACTATATTATTTGCAGATATGGCGTACCTTCATCTATTATCACTGACAATGGAGGACAGTTTAAGAACAAGGATTTGACAGACTTATGCACTAAATTCAGGATCATTCAGCATTGGTCATCTATTTATTATCCTCAGGGTAATGGACAAGCAGAAGCTTCTAATAAGACAATCCTGAAAATTTTGCACAGAATAGTTCATAAATCTGGTAGAGATTGGCATCTCCAGATTAATCCGGCTTTGTGGGCTTACAGAACAAGTATTCGAACACCAACGGGAGCCACTCTTTTTGCTTTAGTCTATGGGGCAGAAGCAGTATTGCCAATTGAGGTTGAGATTCCGACATTGCGAATCTCTTTGAAGGGCCTCATCACTGATGAAGATACCAGAATATCTAGGTTGCAAGAGCTTGAACTATTAGATGAACGTCGGAGGGTGGCGTTCGATCATCTTCGAGCATATCAAAAGAGAATGTCAAAAACATATAACAAGAAAGTCAGACAAAGGGAATTCCAAGTGGGTGACCTCGTCTTGAGGGAGAACCCCAAGAATCAACAGCAGAGAGCCCAGAAAGGAAAGTTTGAACCAAACTGGCTTGGTCCATACATTATTACTGCAGCATTTGGATCTGGTGCTTACCGCCTCTCCACCACTGAAGGAGAGCAACTCAAAGAGCCTATCAACGCTCTTCATTTGAAAAAGTTCTACAGTTGACATTCTCAGTATGCTCATGTACATACTTATTGATCCTGAAAAAATCCTAAAAATTGATATATTGCAAAAAATCCTAAAAATTGCAAAATGTCCTGAAAAAATGATCATCTTAGTGAAAACCTGGCAAACAGGCGCTTTGATGTATCTATTATCTTGGTGAAAACTTGGCAAACAGGCACCTTGATAATACTAAAAAAAAATAGAAAATTTCAAAAATACAAAAAAAATAGAAAATGTGAAAAATACAAAAAAATGAAATATTCAAAAAAATACAAAAAAAAAAAGAAGAGAAAAATACAAAAAAATTGAAAAAGAGAAAAATGTGCCATTGATGAAAACCTGGTAAACAGGCGTCATGGTAGCAAAATTAGAATCTCTGCCAAGATGGTGAAAACCTGGTAAACAGGCGCCTCTTGTTTTCCTGAAGTAACATCTCATCTCAGCGTCGCTTGGCTCTTAGTTTCCTACTTTAGTTTCCTTCCTTTCTTGCTTTAGTTTGTTTTCCCGCTTTCCTGCTTTAGTTTGTTTCCTGCTTTGGTTTGCTAGCTCATGCGCTTGTCTTTGAGTTTTCCTCGACTCTTCATAGATTGGAACTGGTTCACACTTGGGGGCACCTGCCTGGTCTAGGGGGCATTGTCCTATCGCTTTTGGAAACTCTTTTGAGCATTGGTCGCCAGTGGTTCCCACTATGCCTGCCTACGGATACCTAGCTTTCGTTCGATCTCTCTTCTTCGGGATTCCTCCCTTATATCAATCACCAGTGATTCTCACTACGTCTGCCTACTGTCATTATCTCATTGAGACTTCGAACGTTATCTTTCCGAATTGTCTTCAATCCACTTGAACACGAACTTGAACTGAAACTAAAACTAAATGTGTGTTCGTTTGAGGCATGTTGAGCTTTGTTTTCTTTGAGTGCTTGTTTGTTTGCTTTGCTTTTTTTGCTTTCTGTTTGTTGGTTTAGTTCCAATGATCCAAAGAATTCATTTACGAGGGGTGTCCGTCTATAAGAGCCTCCATCTTGTATTGGATGGCCATGCGTACCTCGACTCCTTTTATATGGATGCTTTGGTGAGGTTGGCTCTTCTCCTTGTCTTTTGAGTGACTTCTTTCTGCTACTGGTGAAATTGTAAACGCTCGTCCTGTTAAGTGAACGTAAGGGTCACTGCGAGCAATCTTTGGCAAAAGAAGGAACTCCTGCGTGCTTGGTGTGTTTGTTCGCAAGAGACATTCAGGTCATTCTAGCATTTATGCTCTAATGCTTATGTTAACTTGCTAGATTAAAAGGAATAGGTGTTCAGGTCATTCTGGCTCCTTGTGCCTTAATGCTTACATCTTATTCCGACAAACCTAAGACTCATGTCATATTCATATTCTCATGATAGTGATATTAGTAAGGATTGTATGACATCTTGCGATTGTCCGAACTTGAAAGGCTCTATGATGATAAATACGGCGAGTCCAACAACCAAGTCCTAGGGTTTGCATTTTCATTTTAAGCTTGCATCTTTAGCTTAGGCTTGCATTTGCATTCTCAGCTTTGAACTTAAGACGATGTCTTATTTGCTCTCTTAATTGTCTTCATCAAAGGCTCTCATCTATTGCCTCGGGTTCTTCTTGGTTGCATAAGTGTCCGGTCTTCATTGTCGATCCTCGAACATATCTATCTTTTGATTAGTACCTGTTAAATATTGCTACAATCCTGCATGAGATGATTAGTACCATATACATTATATCCATTGCATTTTATTTCCATTTACATCCATAAACTCATTGCATCTGCATCAACATGTGCATCCGCTATAAGCATAAATCATCTATTTCACATTTATCTATCACTGCATTGCCTACATTTCTATTCATACATCTAAAGCATATAAGAGCACATCTCATAAACATCATACATTCAAGCAATTTACAAGTACAATGATATCAAAAGAATCATCGATCTCATATATATATCTCTTGATCCAAATGTCATATACAAAGAGGTGCTACTCGAGCACAGTACCAAAAAAAATGAGCTATGATACAATCAAGATCCACTCCCATTGGGAGGGGGTGGAGGTGGAGGAGCCTGCTGTCCTGATGTTTGCGGTGGTGGCATCGGTCTCTGTGGTGGTGGCATGGGAGCCTGTGGAGGGGCCTGTGGAGGTACTAGAGGAGGAGCCTGTGGAGCCCCAGCATACTCGGAAAATGGCAGCACCTGCTCTGATATATTTGGAACAGCCCCGCAGTATGCTGCATAGTAATAAGCCGCCTGGGCGGCCTCATATCTCGTCTCTAATCTCGAGTGCGCTAACTCCGCTCGTAGCTGTCTAATCTCTGCATCCCTATCTGCTACTCGAGTCTCCTCTCGGATAAGACGCGTGTGAAAATCATCACGCTCACGCTGCACCTGCCGTACTCTCTCCCGGCTCTTCCTGAGAGCCTCCTGTACCTGTCCTACACCTGCTCCAGCTGCCATGTCTGGCATGTCAGTATCCTCCCCTTGTGGTACCTGTTGGGATGTGTCAGCTGTACGCGGTTTCATGGACCTCTGCTGTGTACCGCTACTCCCTGCTCCGGGATCTGAGCCCATGGTCCTAGCAAGGATGCTCACCTGTCTTGATCGGGGCCTCAAAACTCTCTGCCCAGGTCTCTGCTGTGGTGCCTGCTGCTGCGCAACCTGCTGCTGTATAGGCTGCTCTACCTGCGCCTGCTGATCCTGTGCCTGCTGCTGCTGTGCTGGCTGCTGCTGCGCTCCTGCGCCAACTGGATCTGTGAACCTCGGATGAGGCCATGCAATCAACTGGTCCCTGTATGCAGGTGTCACCCCTGCATTGGTGACATCCACCATGTAGTCCCATCGTGCTGGTGGGATGCGTGACTATCGCGCATCGCCCCGGATCCAATCGTGCACGCCACCCCTTCTCCTCGTCGAAGAAGCGAGCGTAGGGGCAGTACTCCTGTGAAATATCCTGCTGTCTGCCAAACTGGCGCAGGACGCGTGTAACCAGGAATCTCTCAATCGTCTGAATAGTCCGTCCAATCAGTGGACGTGACACGAACATGGTAGCAAGCTCTCTCCGAGCATCGTCCCAGGGCTCAGTAGCTATCCAGGGTCTCCAGACTACAGCGGCCATGTCATCCAACTGTGCTCTCCACTGCTCTGTCTTACCCAGCAGGGGCTGGGTCATCACACCTGAATATCTGTAAATATAAGGCTCCAGCACCTGTCGCGTATCATGGAAAAGGGGTCTACAAATGGGGAGGTGCTCCCAGGCCCAGACCTGTAAGACGAAGATTCCTGCCGCCATCGATCTCGCACCTCTGTACACAATCTCATGCATCTCGTGATACATGTGTGCCAGCATACACTCCCCCCATCCAAATCTCACAGCTGGTCTGTCCAGCATCCTCTGTAGCATGGTACCCCAACCACACTCTAGTCCATGCTGACCTCGATCAGGTACGAGGTAGCAACTCAGAAATATAGCCAACACAACCTGGAATGGATGAGCTCCGCCATATCTGTGCACCAGATCCTCCCAAGAGATGGCCCGACCCATCACAAGATCATCCCTGAAGATAGTCCTCAAGGCCACTGTACCCTGCCGCGGCTGTGTATTGTACTCAACACGAGTACCATGAATGGGTATCCGCAGGATCCTATATATGTCCTCGGTGGTCACTGTCATCTCCCCCATCGAAAAATGAAATGTGTTTGTCTCCGAATGGAAATGTTCTACCAGTGCAGTAAGAAGGCCGTGATTCACCCGAATGTCGGGTAACTCACGCAAATATCCCAAGCCCAGAGCATCAATGTGAGCACTCTCGGCATCTGTCAGTCTCTGAACTAATGTAGTAATAACAGGGTGGTGTGCCCGGAATGCGACATCTGGAAAGTCAACCTGCAAAGCAAACGACGACACTGGGTCAGTACCTCAATCATGTTGGTTTTCACTACTACAACAGCAACTATAGCAAAGCATCTATCCTACAACAAGACTCTACAAGACTTTATTTGGCTGATTTCATGCAAATCTGATTAAAATTTGGACACTTGCAACAGTCTTTCGCGCGAAAAAAGTGTTCTTTCGCACGAGAAAACTACAATTTCGCGCGAGAAAACAGAATGTTCGCACGAGATGACCTACCAGCTCGCGCAAAGTTCTAGCATTTGAGCTTTCCAGTTCGCGCGAGGAAACCAAAATCTCGCGCGAAATGAAATCTAGGCCCGCGCGAGAGAACTACTTTCTTGCGCGAGATTTCACATTTTTTTCCTAATTCCGCTAGATTCTCTTAAATCTAACCTATAAAGCTGTACGAATTGAAATGCACGAAGGTTTATTGACTACTTACAGGTGCGTCATACTCCGATGGCCGGGCATGTCGTCGGGAACGCTCAAATCGGCGTGTATGTAGTGGCAGACCCTCCATTTCTCTATCTTAGAGCTCAGAATCACTAAAAGACAACGATGAATAATGATTTGAAAATGACTCCTCCGAGCCTTATATAGCTTTTGACCTAATTTTTGAAAGTGCTCCGTTTTGAGTGAAAATTGCACCTTTGGCTAAATCGACTGTTCTGAATCCATTTTCGGGATCGAAATCGAAATTTGACATCTCTAGCTAGCTCAAAATCGTGTTTTAAATATTGGACTCCTAGATCGGATGCTTGTGTAGTCAGCCTTCTGGTGTCATCTTCTTGCCAGATCCTCATCTTTGCATCATGTTCTTAAATCTTTTCTTCTTTTCATCAAGTCAACTCAAGTCAAATTTAGTCAACCATGGTCAACCTAGTCAAATTTGGTCAGCAGGACCTTTGGATCACTTCAAAATGCTTCTGATATGCTTTATTCTTCTAGATCTTCGATCTTATCTTTATCTGCAACCTCTTGCTGTCAATCATCTTCTGACGTGTCATTTTTCCATTTCGCTCCCGAGGGGGCAGGATGATTACATCATTTGAATCTTGTCGAATCTATTCTTGAATCAGTCTGATTTGAATCATCAGTTCTCATCGCTAGGGGCATCTCGGTGCCTCGCATCTTGTTATCTTATCATCTATCTTTTAGGTATCTGAGCAATCTAACTCGGATCCTCAAGGGCCAAGCTTCGTTCTGGAGATGGTTCTTGAAATCTTTTTAGGTATTGGGGAAATCTAACCCTAATTCCTGGGAGTCAAGCTTCGTTCTGGAGATAGCTCTCAAAATCTCTTTTAGACCGTTATCTGGGCAATCTAACCCAGGTCTCGGAGGACTAAGCTTCGTATTGGGGCAACCTAACCCTGATTCGGAGATAGTCCTAAATCTGCATCTTCATCAATTGGTATTGGGGCAATCTAACCCTGATTCCAGTTCTCTCCTAAGACCGCTGTCTTTGCAATCTAACTTAGACTTCAGAAATTCTCATCATCTGTCACTTCAGACTATTCTTTGAATCAATGCGCTGTTCGCACATCAATTCAAAGAGGGGCAAATGTAATATCCCAAAATTGGCACCTATTTAATTTTATCAATTTTGGTGCATTATCTCGATTTTACATCACCAAAGTCCTAGTTCCCTAGGCAATTTTCTCTCTCCTACCTGACTTAATTTGACTTGATGTCAATTGCAAAGACCATAAATTGCAATAATCAAACGCTAAATTAATTCCTAAAGTCTTAGACTTAATTGGCTAAATTACCCCTATGATAAATTAATTTAATTATAAAGTCCTAAGTGCTTTCTAATTAAATTAAAATCTACCCTCTTTAGCTAATTACCCATAAAAAGGAATTAATAATTACTTGATATTCGAATGGACACACTTTTTTGAATTGATAATTCAAGATATTCGAAAGGTCACCTGTGTGGCATTTTCCATTCTTTTTATTAAGTAATTCTTGCATTTTTGTCTCAATGTGGGAATGAAGAGTCACGAGTTACAAATCAAGAAACTCTTCATTCCTCTCCCGAGCTTTTCTATTTAATGAGCCTCTTCTTCTCATTCAAAAAAAGGCAATTTGGAGAGTAATTGAACTATAGCGAATTTGTGTCTCATTTGATTCAAAGCTTTTTATTGCATATTTAGTCTATTATCTCATCTTAGTTTAATATTGCATTTCATATTAGAGTTAATTTGCTTATGGGTTTCTTAGTATAATAACATCTTTATTTCAAAATCAAATAAAAAAAAAAACCTGCACTTCATATTTCCTTTCAAGTAATTTAGATTAATTGCATCTCATTTTAGCTTAATTTCAATTAGATTGCTCATTTTCATGCTTTTGAAAATCCTCCATTGTTAGGTTGGTCTTATGGTTGTTGGCTCTTCAATCTGAGAGCGATTAAACACCCCGCCTGCATAGGAGGCAACAGGTCACTTCCTCACGAATTTGGGATTCAATAATTCATATTCTCTTCGTAATTCAATCATAGGAGTAAGGACTATGTTGCGTATGTGGTTGATTTAGAGGTCACATTCAAGCACACACAAACGTAAGTCCCTCTAATGATCCCAACAAATCGCATTATTTTCATTGAGTGAGTATCCACATTAAGAGGGAACCTTGTAGTCACCTTATGATCTCTCATTGCAGTCTTAGCATAAGTGGTGTTTTTGTTTAAGAGAGGATTCAATATTCAGTGTTTCTTCTTGAGACATTGAGTGTTCTATCCTGTATGTTGTAAGGGAGTAAAACTCACAGCAGAAAAAATAGGCACTAGGAGGGCCTTGTTCTTAGTTTTCTCAAGAGGTTGTCAATAGTTTAAAGATGATGAAGGATGGTTCTTCCTAAATCACAGCAGATAAGAGCATCGTGGGTTCAAGAAAATATTGTAGCAACATTGCACTCTACTGCTTGGGAAGAAAGAAGGAACAATCGAGAATACTTGAATGTTGCTGATTTGTCGAACGGAGAAGAAAGGCGAACATAGATAATAGACATGAGAATTCAAAGAAGGTTGCAATGAGAAAGGGAAATTCAATCAAGTCTCAAAGTAGATCAAAACTAAAAACAAGTTGGATAAGAGGTTGTCAATAGTTTAAAGATGATGAAGGATGGTTCTTCCTAAATCACAGCAGATAAGAGCATTGTGGGTTCAAGAAAATATTGTAGCAACATTGCACTCTAGACATTGTTTTTAGTTTTCTCAAGAGGTTGTCAATAGTTTAAAGATGATGAAGGATGGTTCTTCCTAAATCACAGCAGATAAGAGCATCGTGGGTTCAAGAAAATATTGTAGCAACATTGCACTCTACTGCTTGGGAAGAAAGAAGGAACAATCGAGAATACTTGAATGTTGCTGATTTGTCAAACAAAGAAGAAAGGTGAACACAGATAATAGACATGAGAATTCAAAGAAGGTTGCAACGAGAAAGGGAAATTCAATCAAGTCTCAAAGTAGATCAAAACTAAAAACAAGCTGGATAAGAAGATTGGATCTTTCTCACTAGAAAGATTTGAAAGGCGTAATCTGAAAGAAGACAAAGAGTGTTGAGGTCAACCCCAAAATAGGAAGAAGATTTGGTAGAATTGCAATTCCACAAGAAGGGATGAAATCATGGGGTAGCTCACATTGTAGGTGGTGCAAGTTCTTGTCATTCAACTCAATTTCAAGCTCAAGTTGCTCAAGCAGCCCCAGTTCAACCAGCTCAAGTAGTGATGGCGGCTCCTTGGATACAAAACAATTCTTCTCCCCAAGTTGATGACTATTGCATGGATCATTGGTATGGCATTGCGGGTCAAAAATTTTCCTGAGCCTGACTGGTTATAGTCACACTTTTGCTCTTGTTGCTGTTGATATGTTTCTTCAGACAGCTTATGGTCCTCATGATAGACTCTGTGTTGGTATAGTTTTTTTTGCTTGTGAAAGTACATTATCAACATCTTTTTGCAGGTCAAATGTTCGGGCAGGTGGGGAAATACTCTAGCCACATGCATATTCCATATCAGACCAGCCTTGCTAGTCTTGGATAACCTTGGTTTCTTGGGCTTTTTGCTCTGGTCATGATCTTTCAAACTTTTTGCTTATAAAAATACCTTTTGCCTAAACACAAGATAAGTATTGCAAATCTGAAGGAAGTTTGTTAGCTTGACAATGACTGATAAGTACCTCATGTATTGGACACAATTAGCTATCTCAATTCTGACCTACCAAAAATATGATATGGTTGTAAAAAGTCTATAAGATATAGTTGGAACACATATGCTCTGCTAATCATTACTTATTCCCTTGCTTGAGTTTACAAAAGTGACAAAACACAATAAATCTTGAGTTGGTCAAACACATAATTAGTAAATGGGAAAAGAGCAACCATTTTGATTGAGAAAATGCAAGCATGATGCAAAATATCCGAGAAGATGGAAAAGAAACAAGCAAAGCCAAAATTTTATTGACAAAGGATTTGTATAGATGGGATATTAAGGATCAGACTGGAAACACGAAGAGGTGTAAGAGGAAACACATACACAATTGATTCGTTCTCAGAGGAGTGTAGACTTAGTTGAAGCTACATCAAACTTTAACTTATTATTTTGTATTGCTTAAGGAAATGGTTTATCATAAATTTCAAGATTTGTTTTTCAATATCAGGGTAGAGATATTTGCATAGAAGAGGCGCTAGATCTCAGAAGTCCAGTTTACTTTCTTGATAGTATCAACAACATGATATGGAGATATTTCTGTCTAGTTGCATTTTTAATTATATTTTTGTCAATGAGCTCTTTCTATTTGAGTACATTTTGATTTACCATTCAAATTCCTTTGAGATACTGGGAAGGCATTCATGTGCATCACGACTTAAGTATTTCAAGACTCATCAAGCTAACTGCTTTCCTACAATGCATCATTTAGAATATTGATATAAACACAATATTTTACTTCTGGCCATTGTATTTAATAGGATCAGTTGATGTTGATATTAACTAGATAACCACCTCTAGCAGTTTTGGTATGAAGCATGCTAATGGTTTTTTCTTTGCTGTCCTCTATTTTCAGTTTAGAAATGCTTGTTGGTCCTGATGGTGAGCTCCCTGATAAGTTGCGGAACTTGGAGCCACGTCTGATAGAGCATGTTAGCAATGAGATAATGGACCAGGATCCCAATGTTCGGTGGGATGATATTGGTAAATTTTATATGGCTGGATGAATTGACGATAATATTATTCATTTTTATTTCTATGTACCCATAACTTTAATATTTACTTTTCCAAATATATATTGAAGCTGGGCTAGAGCATGCCAAAAAGTGTGTGACGGAAATGGTCATATGGCCTCTATTGCGACCTGACATCTTTCAAGGTTGTCGCTCTCCAGGCAAAGGGCTCCTCTTATTTGGCCCCCCTGTAAGTCGTCTGGTTTATTTTCTGTTCTTTATATGTTGGAAATTCATGTTTATTCACAACAACACATTTAATATGCTCTTAGGGTACTGGGAAAACCATGATTGGAAAAGCTATTGCAGGAGAAGCTAAAGCTACTTTCTTTTATATTTCTGCCAGTTCATTGACGAGTAAGTGGGTAAGTTTCTAATAAAATCATGCTTTCAAGTTCTTTTATTGTTTTGATTCTTGAATGCAGAAACCCTTGTATAAATTTTTTTCTAGGGAAGCACTTGTGTTGAACGGAAGTCTTACATAATTAAGATAACATCAAAAAATTATAACAAGTGGTTTCTGTTTGTGAGAAATTAGAATGACACACATAAGGGTTCCATGTGCAGATGCATCAGATGTATCAAAGTATTTGATGATTTATCAGGATTTGATTGCACAATTTTGAGTCAATCTTCATTGATCCATTTTTATGAGTCACAAGTACCTATCTTTCTGGATCTTGAATGGTCCACTTAGCATTCATTGCATCTAGGCGATTCTCATAGAGGTCAAGGCTGAATCACGTGTGCTTTTCAGAGGTCACCCATTCTAGTACTATAGCACACTTAACCATAGAGTTTTCCACACAATCAATCCACTTAACTTGTTGCTCCTGGTCCCATTTAGAAAATCTTCAGCAAGCATTGTGCTTTCTGAACCATTCTATATATAGATCCCAAGGTTTTTTCCTTCTAAATATTTTGATTCTTGTTGTTAATGGCCATGGATATACAGATAGGTGAAGGTGAGAAACTGGTGAGGGCATTGTTTGGAGTTGCTAGCTGTCGACAACCTGCAGTAATATTTGTTGATGAAATAGATTCTCTTCTCTCTCAAGTAAATATGTCATGTTTTCCAATTCATATGTTTGTCTGCAGAAACATTAGTAACCAATGCATTGTAATCTAAGAGAGATACTCAATTTTTATCCATAATCATGGGTGACAGCGCAAGTCAGAAGGAGAACATGAGTCTAGCAGAAGACTGAAGACACAGTTTCTTATAGAGATGGAAGGATTTGATAGTGGAAATGAGCAACTTCTACTAATTGGTAATCCTTTTAAACCAAATATATATTTTAACAAACAATAATAGGAAATAATTTCTTATGCTTTTTATTTGTCCAATTAATATATAATTTAGTACACTTCGCCAGAGTCTACAATAAGCTGACCACAATATACTAGCAAATCAGAGCTTTCTTATTCCTAGTTGCTCCTTTGGTGTGCTTTTGTTTTGGAGTAAATATAAAGTTTTTAAATTCTGAATGCTTAAACTTTGATGTGCAATGGTTTAGGAGTAAATATAAAGTTTTAAAATTCTGAATGCTCAAGTTTCTAAGTGTAATTCAGCCAGAACACACTCTCCTGAACCATGCCGTTCCCACATCCCAACTCCGGCTTATGCAGGACTTGGTTTCTCTCTTTGTTGATGCCAGGGATGCCTACACACTACATCTAGCATCCTTCAAAGAAGCAAATATATCACCTCCTCCTTGCTACCTCAAGCTGCCAAGCATCATCTAAAGACAAACAACAATCTTTTATGATTATCTGTAGCTCTCAATGAATGATCTTGCATTCTTACACTTGCACAGGCAGAAAATAGTTATGGAAGGGATATGCCAATGTAATGTCCCCTGTTAGGCTTAGTCTTAGTCATTAACAATTTAATCCAAATTTATTATTTATGTCCCAAGCTAAATGGATAAAGATATAATGATTCAGTCTAAGACATTCAAAGTAAAAAGAATTATTCATTCATCTTATTAGATTAAGTTATCTATATATATATTATTAACATCCATGCCGACCTTATCACTAATTCAATTTGATGAAGGAAGGATTAGGCATGTAACCAAGGTGCCTAGAGACCAATTACAATAGGGTCCCTCAAAGTTTACAGGTCCAAGCCTGTATCCTATCTTGGGACTTGCCCTCAAGGCTTTCGGGATGCTGACCCCTACCTGTCTTGGGAATAATACTATTGATTGGATTTAGACAAGCCCCTCCTTGGAAACATTATAGCCCCTTTCTTCTCAGGCAAAATAGTAATAAGACTGAATATGGTTGTATACTCTGAGTACTTATTTATATTCCTTATCTATGATAGCTAATTATTCATTAGAAATTACAAGATGCTGTAGCATACCTGATACCAGTGTTTGTTTATTACTTTTCTGCTGCAAAAATAAGGTCTGAATCGACTGGTTCTATTCTTTATTTCTTCTTAAGACATTAATACTTTTCACTTATTTCTTTTGTTCTATCTGATTTTATTATTAACACACACACACACAAGTTAATTCTTATATTCCAGATAATTTAGACCATTTAGTTATGTCATATATATATTAGATATATAATATCGGATATATATTTGATATTTATATAATTCTTATATAATTCAGAATTATATTTTATATTTTAGATATTCTATTATCTATATAATTCAGATATATATTTATTCATACATCTTATAAATATATAGTATTCTGATTATCTTTAATAAATAGAATTCATTATCATGATATATATATACATATATATTAACTCTTATGTCTTTATATATATATTATGTATACGTATCTTATTCTTCCCTTCATATCTATTTCATCACTAATCCATATACATAAGATTCTCAGATTTCTTCCTTATATTTTGTATTCCCTCCTCCATGTGATCCCTTCCAGATATCCATTATATTCCCCTTATCAGATATAATATATAATTTAGAACACATAGAATTCAGATATTTTGTTCTACAAATTAAATACTTAACTTATGTATTCTATGAATTAATACAAATTAATACTTAACTTACTCATATAATTTCTCATTCGATCCTCACCATACACCATATCAATCTCAATTATTATAAGAGTTGGCTTCAATTCTAATCCTTATCATTTCAGACTCAAGTTATTTCCTTGCTGTCGTTTTCTATTCCAGCGCTGACTGTACTTCTACGCTGGCTTAGTTCTCTATTTTTCTGTTGATAGTTTCCTTCCATCCCCTTTCTGGGAATGATCAGACCGTTTCTTTTTATATTTTCCAAGGGCCAAAAGATATGTCTCTTGACTTGTATCTACGCCCCCCCCTCCCCCTCCTTATTTGGATGTACCTCTTCAATCTTATTAATTGCTGCCTTAACCACATCATAATGTTCAGTGATGGTTTGTATCTTTTCTTTAGCATATGCAATTACTGCCTTGATTATAAATGATTAACAACATACATTAAGAATTTAATATTAATATAATAATGAGAATTGATATTAATATTAAGAAAGTGATACAATTTTAAGAATTGACATTATTGTTGACTATCATTTCATATAGTTAATGATACCGACTTGAACTACTGTATTATTTCATTAATAATATATTATATTATTATATAGATAATATATTAATAATAGATTGTAATATATTATTTACTTATTAAATCTTTCTTTTGTGATTATAATAAAATCTCATTATTTTAAAATTTATAAATTCTATATCAGAACGGGGACATCACAGCCAATGTTGATTCCCCACCTTGAATCTACTTACCACTAGAGGAGGCAAGGATCCATTTACAGATTCACAGGTGCATAGCAATGTCCCAAAACATTGAGGGGCACGGTTGCAAGACAAACAAGCCAAAAAACTCCATCAGAATTTTAATGATGACTGGGATATTCCATGTTGATCATTGGAACCAACATGAAGAAGTTAGTCACTTTTCAGAGTGCCTATGGCTTATGAACAAATTAGAGTTATTTGAGTGAAAATGATGGACTTTGGCTTTCAATTGGATAGATCATCTCCAATGCAAAATTCCCCTTTGTGCATGCTTTTTCCTCTTATATAAATTGTTCTGCAGGAGGATAAATTGGCAGCTCCATGAAGGAGTGCATTGCTGCCTTGGAATTAGCCCCGCACTATGCTGAGGATTATTTCCTCCCTGATTTAGAGCAGCTACTTGCCAAATCACTTCTTCTGGAATTAGAGGGCATAGAATTGCAATAGCCAGTTGAATATATTTGATTCTGTTGCAGTGTTAGTTGCATCAGCATGTACATTAATCTAGATAATTTTGTGCCCATCATCCATTGGTAAAAATCAAAGGGGAGGTTTCAGATTGAACATTTTGAGCAGGGAATTTGTGTATATACTCAGAGACAAACAAAGTGTGCTCATGAACGGAAAAATGAACAGACAGATCCTGGTTCCATTTCAATTACTAGATAGTATAGATGTAGAACATAATGAACACTCAGTCAAAGCTCCCTAAGGAAGCTGACTAGCCTTGTACGCTCTATTTCATCAAGCACCACATGGATGGTGGACAAGGCATCCTTATAAAACTTTACAAGACCAATCAAAGACCACTTGAGGTGAAGGGGAAAAGCTTTTGGGCAAGGCCATACCAACCTCTACAAGGAATCACTGGGAAAATAAGGTCAATGCTGCAGTCAAATTCTGGGAAAAGAAGAGGAAAAATCAACACCTTGTTGAGGAAGAATTGATTCTGAAGTCAGATGCCTTAGAGGATTTAATGCAAGTCACATTTGAACATAGCTAATCCAATGTGTACATGTCTCTTCTTGAAGGGCTACCTAGCACAATACCTGTTCTCTGAAACTTGAGCACTCCTAATTTTCTACAATCTCTTTAATGATGGCACAATTTTGGCTGGTTTGAATCCTGCAGAACATAAGTTCACAATCAATTCTGAGGAATATTATCCCACACTGCAGATTGGATCTTATCTTATTGTAAGAAATGAAGCTATCACAAAAGAAGCTTGCATTTCCAAATAGCTATCAAGTTTTAAATCTACTGAGAACCAATAGTTTGAGCAAGGGAGTTAGTGATCTTCTGGGATTGGAGCAACACGCAAGTATTAACTTGCTTTGGCTTTAAATTATGATCTGAAATTGCAGCAAAGATGAGATTGTTACAATTGTATTTGTATTTTTGAATCCTTAATTTTTACATCCTGCCCTCTAGGAGGCAGTAATTATGCTATAGAACCTTTACAATTAAATGCAACAATAGTTTAGCACCCTAAGAAAATTTGGAGAGGACTTCAACTTCATAAAATTGGACATGGAGAAACAAGGTGAGCAGTAGCATGTACCCTAAAGAAAAGTGTCTTGCAAGATTTCTTCCTCATACAGTCAGGTAGCGAATCTGGACTTGAAGAATGATAACTTTACTTGGTGCAATCAAGACAATCTGTAGTTGAAAATTATATTGATTTCAACTACAGATTCTAATATGGTGGTGTCATGAGCTAGAACACTGTTGAAAAGTATTATTGACTTCATACTTTCATTCATTGACTTGTCTACCTAAAAATCATTAGCAATTCTGGACCAAGGGAAGTTTCTGCACCTCCCAGTTCCACATTTGCTCTCCACAGTCTTTTCATTGATGACAGGTATATGAATGTTTTCATTTGTATCAATAATTTTATTGTCTTGACCTCATATTCAATCCTTGGCTGATCATGTAGGACAAATGTGGAATCCAACTCAACTTGGTGTACCTAACTGCCAACATATTTGCTGTGGCTCCATTGTCAATACCCACATGGACAATCCTTGCCTTCCATCTATCTTGGGTTCAGTAAGGACAAATACCTTCATAAATATTCTTTTATTCCTTGCTTATTACTGTGCTCTTTTGTATCCATGAAACACTCTCACAGTGCTGCGAGGTCTGAACACACTTGCAAACCAAATTTTTCTAACCTTACAATCTGCCATGTAAGTGCTACCTGACAGGTGCTCGTGGCAAAGCAGATGGTCATATTAATTGTGCTTAGCATATGGTTTTGGGAATTGCTGTCACAACAAAGGATAACGCTTCTTCTTATAATGCAATGGAGTGTGCATTTAAAAGTAGCAGTAAGGAATTTATATGATCTATACCTAGATTGCCTTTATCTAATATCCCTTCACCCTCTTCTGCCACATTTATCATTTAATTCATAAAGCTTCCTTGTTTGCTTAAGCCATGGATGAGTGGCTGTCAGTTGGGAATGGTTGAATGACAATTGGTTTTCACAATTTTTTAAAAAAAATTCCCTAGATCAGTATTTGAGGAATGTTTTTTGAGGATCTATCTTGTTGAGATCAATTGGCTGGTCTTTCTTGATTGCAATTTGTAATTACAAATATTTCTAAACTCGAACTTCAAGCTTTCTTTAGCTTCAGGTGGAGGCTGTGGTGAGTGAACACAAGGTCATTCATCCCTTGTTGTCTCAAAAGGCTTGTGTTTCATTGAATGTATGTGTTAAAAAACATTCCCAAGTACGCTCGTAAGTGGATGAACTGCATGGTTAACCTGAAATGTGCATTGAAAACTAGAGAAGATTTCTAGCTTCTTGGCCACTAAAATTCTACCATTGCTCTAAAAAGCACATTATTTCAAGATGATATTATGTAAGATCTATAGAAAATTTAACACATTTAATGTGTATGTCTACAATGCAGAGGCTGCCAAAAGTTTATGAAGTATACCTGGTATGAAGGTCTCCTTGGCTTGTATGGTGGCCATACTTGACAAAAAACCTCTTGCTTGCTGTGTCTAACAGTATGGAGAAGGGATTGCATCTATTGTTCTTATCTCCTATTAGTTAGGTCCCAAAATGTCATGTACATGTTCTTGTTATTTTCCATCTTACCTCTCATCACCTCCTTAATTCTATCCATGGCCTCATACAATAGTGCATGGGGGGTTCAGCCTCACCAATCTCAAAATTTTTATTTGAGGCTCGAAAAATTTGACCACTTATATTGCTACATCCAAACAACTTTTAAAAAAAGTACTTTAGCACTATTCTTCCATATGTTTGATTGGTGAACCAAACTTTGTGAACTCATTTGAAATGAACAATTGCTTCAAATTCATTTTTGTTGCCAAAAAATGCAATGCAAGGAAGTGCATAGAAAATCTTGTCAACTTGAGTCAAACTAGCTCCTTGTCTTCTATGGAGGAGTGCATCATACATAGCACTCTCATAAGATTGTAAATCAACTTGGTAATATTGTGAGCATTTTGCAATGCCTTTTAACCCATTCAAATTATCTCTTGTTGTCTAGGGCTAGATCAAGGCACTGTGGCATGCATGGGCAAAAAAACTGAGTAATACTTCTTCACTATGAATTTCTCAGTAGCAACACAAGCAACAAGTTTTGTAATTAATTGAATGATGTTTGGTGGCCCTTCATCTATGACCACCTCGTCAAACAATGTAGTCGCGAATTTGATTCTATCCAATGTATACACAAATTTCAAAAAGATCATGCCAGTATCACAAGAGATGAAGAAGATGATAGAGTTTGGCTCCTATCCATTTACATTTGATAGTATGATGCACTAGTTATTTGCCACTCTATTGATGTTGGTTAACATCATCCTTAACATCATGTATTGCATCACCGAACATATCAACTATAAATGTCTTGTACAATGGGGATTTGAACCCAGGACCTACAGTTGCAATAACATCCATCAAACTTTGCTAGTATGGAGACTTGGCACCATGGACTGATAGGATAGACTAGAGCCAGGAATGTGAAATCATCTTCTTTGTTTGTTCTTGGTTTTTGTTCTCCAATCTTATTCTTTCCAAAGTGGTTTGTGATCCTAGTAAAATATATGGTGCAAAGAAAGAATTAACGTTTCCTCAACCTATTTTTTGGTATTGCGCTATAGTAGTCATCATCCAAGACTCCCTCAAAATTTGGGCACCAGCTTCCTCTTCCAAAGCTTTGCATTTACACTTACCATTCATAGTAAAAGCCACTTGTGTGGAAGTTCTTTCCTTTTTATCCTTAGCATAAAAAAATGCTTGAAGGGCTTGCTGTGCTTGATATGTGATATCTGTAGGGCACTTATCAGAAAGAAGGGTTTCTTGTCTTGGCTTCTTTGCTAAATGCCATTTGAGCTAACATGTGCCTCCATTGACATCACACTAGCAAAAAAAGCATTTGATCTTGTTTGTACTCGAGACTAATGTCCAATGTCCCACACAAAGTCTATCTCACCTGGTATGATGACCAAATCTGTCAAATATATCATATGTTAAGAAAATTCACAGCTGCTAATCTAAATGAAAAAGCCTTAAATGTGAGTGTGTTACTCATATATATATATATATTATGTTATGTACACGTTGAATCCTCACCATTAATTTGACACAAATGACTATTCTGTAGGTTAAATTCAGTAATTAAATTCCATACCTTATGATGCAAAACGTTAATATGACAGAAACTAAAATGATCAATTCCAGTATGTAAACAGTAAAAATAAGTAGTAAAGTACATTTTACAAAGTCACAGACTACTTATCGGCATCCTCAAGCCTTTATAGTGGGCCAATCTGAAAATTTTGAATGTAAAAAATCTAGGTAAAAAAATGTTGAACATTGGCCAAAACATGTGCTGGAAATATTCTTGTCATTGATGTCGAAGGAATATCACTGCCATCATGTTGCTGCTATCAAAGAAGAATCAATATGCTAAGGAAAATGGAACAGAAATAAGGATAATCTTTGGTGCTGGCAAAGAAAAACTTGCAGCTGATCATTGTATTTTTCCTTATTGGGCTAGCCAATCCCATTCATGTATGGTGCCCAACCATTGATTTTTTCAATATGTTTTGAGGGCTTTTTGATATGAGTTGACCCTCTTGGTGTGGTCACTCAAATTTTGGAAGAAATTAAAATGAAAAAAATTGTTTTATTATAAGATGTGTCTGACCTCCTTGCAAGGATTGCCTCACTTGGGTCAAGAAGCATAAGGAGGGTATAATTAAAAGTTATGTTGGGATAAATGAGAGCAAGTAATGAAACAAATACCTTTCAGATTAACAGCAGATTTTCAACAAGATTCATAGCAGACTTTCATGAAGGTTCATAGATGATTTATAGCAGATTTTCAAGAAGATTCATAGGAGATTTATTGCAGACTTATAAGCAGGTTTTATGAAGGGGATTTACATGATTATCTTTCTTTGACGAAGCAATAATCAAGAAGATGAAAGCTTTGTTCATTTGGGGGTTGGTGCCTCCTAATAGAAAAGATTAGTGTCTCCTAATTGAAGAGATTTGTTTCTCCTAATGGAAGAGATTAGTGTCTCTTGTTAAGTTTGTGCTTAGTGGTGGTGATTGGTGTCTCTAGTAGGTTGGTGCCTAGGAATTTTTTAAGAGTAATTTATTTTGTAGTGGCTGGATTTGGACAGTAGATCTAAACAGTGCTTCACTGTGGTTTTTCCTTGAAAGAGTTGACATGTAAATTTTGTATTTTTTTGTTGGATCTTGTGTGATTACTATTTTGTGGTTGCTGAGTTTTAAATAAGTAGAAGATTATTTTATACTGATTCTCGCCACCCCTCACCCCCTGCCACCCAATATAAGTATGTGCTCATCAATTGGTATTATAGTAGGTTCTTTCAAGAGTAGTCTAACCGCTAGAAGGTAGATCTTGAAAACACGCATATCAAGTCAAGGATGATTTTCTTCAAATAGAGCTGCATTGTTCAATTGATCAAACTATGAATTATCAAGCATAAGGATGCAAACTTATCTAATGGCTCTTGGCTTTCTTATTTTGCAATTAGTAGTGAATGATTATGTAACTCCCTCCATAGTTCAAAATATTGTTACGGCAACTTATTGCCAATGGCCAAAACAAATATCGGCAAAATATCAGAGATAAGTCAACAACTTATTGGCCAAAATATTGGGAACTTAAAAAATTGCTTAAATTTAATTAGAAATGCATCTTTTTTGCAAAATTCAATGAGGAGATGCATCTAATGAGTTAGTAAATGAGTAAACAAAACAAACAAGCTGAGTCCAGATATATTTAAATGCAAATCGGGTACAAAATGGATCCTCATGTGGAATGCTGATGGCTGGTAGCCATAGCCAGATAATTTGAATTTTGAAGCAAACTAAAAACAACAAATTGTCTTTGTAAAACTATTAGTAAATACATCAAAATAGTCTACATCTTCCTCTTCCCTCTCTCAGTAGCTCTAGTAAAAACTACCGGAGGGGGAGGATGTCTAGTCCTAGAAGTCCGCTGTGGTTGTGCCTCCTCACTTTGCAAAATTGGCTGCAGTCGACCTCCATCCTGGATGTAAATGGTGCTGACACTGGTAATGAATCCTCATCATCTTCATCATCCTCAACTTCCTCATCCTTCTCATCCTCCTAAATGTCATCCAATCCCACTATGAATCCACCCTCCTCTATAGTCTACCTCTCCAAATTGTAGATCTCATCCTCTGTAAACAATGGAGGCTGCTCCTGTGATGTCCAATCATGGTAAGTATCTATGTCATCCAAATCAAGTGGTCCAACTGGTTTCCTCTGCCTTTCTTACATGTAGCCAAATGTTATATTGCACAAAGACAAGGTCACTGAGATGTTTCTGTGCGAACTTGTTCCTTTTCTTCGTGTGGATGGCCTCGAACAAGCTCCAATTGCGCTCACAAATGGATGAACTACAAGGCTGACATACGATTCAGAGGGCAAGTCTTTGCTGATTTGGGGCATTTCCACCCTAATTTCGCCACCAAGCATCTGCAAAATAAAATATAAAAGAGTTGGAAAGCAAGGTGAAAACATATTTTAGTTTTTATCTACTTATCGTGCATGTGAAAGACTCCAAAAATCCAAATATTGTACTTGGGGTACTACAAAAAAACTACAAAAATTGCTAAAACTTGGTGTTAAATCTTGTTCATTACGCTCTAAAACAATTTAGAGTACATTGGAAATGGTATTATATAGTTTCTATAAACTTAGATGCAACAAAGACAAGACAAACTGATTTTGAAAAAAAGGAAATTTGAAAACTTGCTTGTGAATCCAATTTTGCTTCAAAAACCTCTTCAAATCCACTTCAAATCCACCAAAAAATGCTCTAAATCCTTGCAAATCACCTTTCTTTTCCTTGGAACACATTCTTCTCTCCCCAAACAGCAATTTGCAACTCTCAAAATGTAAAATGAAGTTGAATTGGGACGACAATCCCTATTACCGGAGTGCGGCCGATAAATAACCAACTTATCGCTGGTTTATCTTAAAAAATCACAACTTATTGGTGATAAATTCGGCGATAAAGTTGTGTAATTTATTGCCATGCCCAACTTGTCGTGATAAAACATCTTATCGCCGAATTATCTGTGATATTTTCAACTATGGCTCCATCAACTCGTCGATGGATCTTGTTGGAAAGAAGGCAAGTGAAAACAATGTAAAGGTCATGAATGTTATTCAACGAAAGAAGTCTAGGATAAACTTAAGAACATCTATAAAGGTGACGACAAAGTTAAGAAGGCCACACTCCAAACCCATAGAAGACAATTCGAGAGCTTGAAGAAGAAAGACAAGGAAAACATTGTAGCCTAGCTCCTTTACATGGATGAAATCATCATCACCCAGAGGGCTTGGCAATAAGGTTGAAGATTCGTTGAGCATGCAAAAGGTGCTAAGATCTCTCTCCTTGAAATTTAATCCTGAAATTTCTGCCATTGAGAGCATTATTCATCCTTAATTCATCGAGAGCATTATTAATCCAATCAGTTAATTTAAACATACATGAACATGAAAGAACATAAACATCATACACCATGAACACTAGATTTTACGTGGAAACCCAAGATGAAAAAAAAACCACGGAGAAACTAATTCTCATGAATATAACATTGGTTAAGGTGATTTTTACAAGGGCTCACTATCGGGTAGCTCACTGTAATTAAGACTCATTGTCGGGGGACTAACTACCCTAATACAAAAGCAATTGATTACAAAATAGTCTTACAGACAAAATGTGAACTGAAAAAGTTGCATATGTTGTCTTTAATTTCTCTTTAGTGAAATTAACCCAACCCCACAATTTTTAATCATAATTTCAATTTTAAAAAAGCATGGTTTTAAATACTCTAAGTATGTTTTTGTAAACATTCTCGAAAAAATAATAAATCTTGTTTATTTATTTTCGTTAATGTTTTCTTTAAAAGTCTTTTTGATGTCGAAGGTTAATTTTTGGTTTTCTTGTCTTGATTTTCAATATTTTTATTATTGTCTTTCTTTATTTAGATGTCAAAGGCTTTTATTGTCTATATCATAGATGGCATACTCGCTCTGAGTTTTTAAAAAAACTCGCGCGTGCCAGAATACCTGCGTTAAAAAGAAAAAAAAACCGGCATAGTCATCTTTCATTTCTTGTTTGCAACGACTTGAGTGAAGAGTGGAGGAAAGTGGGCTTCCAAGCCCTTGCTAGGTGATTGCTTTGCTATTGGAGGCGGTTCGAGGCGGATTCTAGGATGGAGAGCGAGCCACACATATCAGCAGAGATACCGAGTGAGGAGGCACAGTCACGCCTAGTGCAGGCTTCTACTTCTAGGACTAGACCCTCTAGTTTTTCTTCCTTATTTGCTAGTAGAGTTGGGAAGAGGAAGATGTAATTGTAATGATGTATTTACTTCTAGTTTTATAGAAACTATTTACTATTTTGCTTCCAACCATCAGCATTCTGCATGAGAATACGATTTTGTGCCCACTTTGCGTTTATATATATATCCAAACTTAGCTTGTTTCTTTTGTGTTCTCATTAATTAACTCATTGGATGCATCTTCTCATTGAATTTTGCAAAAAAAATGCATTTCTAATTAAAATTAAGCTGTTTTTTTAAGTTCCCGAGTTTTTTAAAAAATTGGCAGAGTTTTTCCCGATTTTTTTTATCAGGCCATGGCAAGTTTTTGCCGAGTTTGAGTTTTCCAACTATGGTATATATTATATATATAAATAAACTTACAATGGGGTCCAAAATTTTCTTGGAAATACTCCAATAGAGGATATATATGTAATATATTGTGCAAAACATTTTAAAATCCCGACATTGGACCTTTTAGGCGTCATTGCATATGTTTTAAAATACAATTATGTATGTAAATTGTTGAAAAATACCTGCACTACTATAATGGTCGGACTTTTTGTAAGTCTTTACATATTATATTGTGTATTTGACATATATAATGTGTTGAGCTTTTTAAAAACCCTGATAATTAAATGTCTGACATTTTTCATATTACATCGCATATAAAATGACATGCGCTCTTATATGCAAAGCTTTTTGAAAGCCCTGACACATTATTTGCATAACAAAATACCCAAATTTAATGCTGAAACTTTGAGTTCCCATGATTGTCGAGATTGAAGATTGTAGTTTGTAGAGCTATAATCGCCGAGTCTTGCGATTTATGTCTTTTTCGTATGTTTTTATACCTCTTTCGAGTTTGGAATTCCTATTTTATCTTCTTCACTCTTGTGCTTTGCGGTTTGCACAAAGATATACAAGGATTTTAGTGATCGACATGGGTTTTTCTTTACTCATTTTTAGCCAGGTATGGTCACATTTGGCTCTCATGAGCTTTGAAATAAATAGCCATATCTTCCTACTTGTGATCAATCCTTTTTCTTTTTTTTTTGTTTTTAAAACTCATGCAATTTCCCCAGGCGTTTTTGTATTTTAGGGGCTTTTTCTCTACCAAAACATGGTCATTTTTCCTCATTCATAGACATTTTTCCTTCTTTTCTCCTTTCCTTCACTGCGTTTAGGGTTATGTTTTTCTCCATTGAAGAAATGTACTTTTGAATGAAAAGAGGAAGGGAAAAGGATAATGTTATCGTGTTTCAAGTTGATGCATCTATGGATTTAGCATTACAGGAATTAGCCAAGCGAATGCTACCTTTGTGTGGAAATTATATTGTGATACATTAATTTGTGGAGTCAAGATCACTTCAAACATGGATTGGTGAACTACATTGAGAACAATCCTAGAAGATTATAGTGGTACAAAAAGCTTTTGCACAAAATCTATCAGGGTCTACGATTTTGAATCTCTTGCAAAACCGGCAGCTATGGCTGGTGACAATATCGCAAGGTCTGAAAAGCTCTTGCAATATGCTAGTGCTACATACCTTGGTATCCTAGAATGGTGAGTCTACGAGAGAGTGATTGATGATCCATATGGTGAATTTTTTATTGCTAAGGACAAGACTTTGCAAATGGAGTGTCTTACTGAAGATTGCAGTGCTAAATACTGGCAACAATTTTACAGCCTTAGGCCTGATTGCGGTCTATGAAGCATTACTTTCTCCTCGATCAAAGTGATCTTCCTATGTTCTTCCCCTTAAGGCTGCAAATGCAAGTTGGTATCATGCTGAAGTTCTTCCCATTTCATACCTCTGTTCCCAAAATCAGAACTTTCCTTTTTCCATCTCCATAAAACATGAAGTGCAGCCATGGCTAAAATTTCCATTTTCATGCCCACTCACTTTGAATTTCGAGATTTTTCCTATCCTTTGCATATTCAACTACATGTTACTGTTCGTGCAATGCAAAATGCAATCGTGTCCAAAAGTCCCGATTGCATTTTCTCTAAGTTCTTCCTTGTTCCTAAAATCGGGATTTTTAGTACCCATTACATGGAAAGTTATTACATGTAATTAAATATCCAGTCACCTCAAAAATCCCTGACAAAAGTTTGTTTCAAATCTGCCATATTTGTAAGATCGGGATTTTTAGTACCCATCACATGTTTTTTTACATGTAGTCAAAAGTGCAATCGCATCTGAAAACCCCGATAATACCCAAGCTTACCCTTTTGAAAATTCCAAACACAATTGCAATCAAGGATTTTTGACCCCATTACAAGTGCAAGTTCATTCCTCATGCAAAAGTAAAGTTTTTCCCCTACTTGCAGTCGTGATTTTAAAGCCCGAATGCAAGTGAAAGCTCTTCCTCAAATTACATGTAATCGGGTTTCTAAATCTTGATTACAAATTCCAAGATCGCAGAAGGATACGAAGAGAGAATGTCATGACAAGGTCATACAAGGGAGTCATGGTCCATGAAGAGCATAGAATGCTTTCAAGACAGATACGGGAAGATGTAACTTTGATGCAGAATAATTTAGGATGCATGCCCTATTCCAAGTCAAAATACTTCTACCGTGCCTGGAATCTTCAAATTTTTAGCATCTTGTAGCAGTATGAAAAATGACAAAAGGATGATGTAAATAGGTGTCGTGTCTTGTTAGACACCTAGAATAATTTTCATTATGTATTTGTAATTTCATTTCGACAGATTACATATAATGTAAAAACAAGATGTAATTGCATGTGATAGCATGTCTTGCAAAGTTATAGCATGTAATCACATTGCAGGACATCAAGACTTGCAATGTTGAATAAGTCAACTATAGGTAGTTAGTTGTTGAATAAGTCTCGGTTAGTTGGGTTTCTCCTACTTCTCGCTCTCAACCCCTCACCTATAAATAAAGGAGGGTGCTCATTGTAATTTTATCTTTTGGCAATGCAAGAAAACTCTGCCAGTTTGTATATGCGCTCTAAGACTCTGAGTTTGGATGGAGATTAAATTGCTTTCAATAAAAGAAGCAACTTGCTTTCAGACTTTGTGTTGATTCAAGGTGCGATGTGACAACATTTTCTAGATATTGATTGTGAGTTTTGTGCTTTTGTTCAAGAGGGATTTGGATGCAATCTTGTAGACTTTGAGCTGCATATTGCGTCCAGTGTTATAATTTGGTTTCAGGTTTGATTTTGGAGACTTTGGGCTATTTATCAAATCTGAGATTGACATAGGACACTCAAGCAAGATAATAGCTTGGAGACTTTGTGCTGCTGCATTTTCTTCGTTTGTGCATGCAAGGTGAAATACATGTTTTAGACTTTGAGCTGCACATGTGTTTTATTCTTGTTCTAAAAATCTCATAAGGAGCCATGGAAAGATTCTGAGCTTTCATGAGTTTCTTGGTTACATAAAATGCTGGTACGCTGAAGATTATTCTTATCTCCAATCTTTTGTTTATCGGAATTATTGCTCCTATAGATACTTTGTAAGTGAGTTACACTTTTGCTTAAATATTGTATTGTAATAGTAACATCTATTCTTAAATAAGAGAATATGATTAATGTCCGCCTTGATTTAGCTTAGTGTAAATAGTAGTTAAGTGTTTTGTTGATTCCAGTAGCAACAAGAGGAGGGAGCCTTCCCTGAGAAGTAGGAGAGACTGTGTCTCACATGCTGTGGTTGGAACCACTGTTTTGCAATTGATCCTAAAAACTGTCAGCTGCAAAATATCCTCCCAACAACATCTACATATGCATGAAGCCAGTTCCGATTAAGAGCACAATAACAATTGTTGCAGTAGATCCGGTGAAGAATCTTCTGCCAACCTTCAACAACCTCTTCAATACTTCTTGTCACTAGCTCTCCTCTTCCTTCACTATTATCTTTCGCACTCCTTACTCTGCTCGCATACTTTACGACCATGCATAACTCCACATCCACACACATGGATCAAAAAAGAGTTCTGTATATATCCATGGAACAATACAAATAAGTTGGCCTAGCACATGTCGGCTTGAATACAAAAAGCAATCTTGAGATGTATAATAAAGATGTAATGTCCCCGATTTCAGGCCTTTGGGATTAGCTTATTTTAGTGACCCTCGTAAGCTAATCAGGTTGTCAGAGGGGGGTCATTTGGCAGAGCCAGTGGTTGGATTCCACTTTGGAGATCTCAGATGCCAAGATTGCTCTTCGTTGGGGTCAGATTGGCAGACTTACTATTTATAGTAAGTGGTATTTTGGTATTGCTAGGCTTAGCAGAGCGCTTGTGCAGTGGTTTCAGATGATTTAGAGCTTCTCATGCAGAATCTCCAGTTTGAGAGACTTACTATTTTTAGTAAGTCTAATTTGGTCGGGTTGCTATTTCTGGCAGGGCAGTGTATGATTTGGATGCTATGTAAGAGTTCAGGATGCTTTTGTCAGTAGTTTTTATAACATCGCATTATATTTGAAGTTATTATATTAAGTCCTTTAATTTAATAATTTTTGCAATTATATGTTATAATTTGATTGTGTTGAAGAAGGCTCTTAAGTGAAAGGTGTAAAGAAGAAGCCTTCATTAATGAGCTTTATATATGCCTTAGAGAATTCGATTTCATTCACCTTATGTCATTTGATCATTTTATGAAATTGAAAAGTTGGAGAAGTTTAGACTTGTGGAGAAAATCGTATTTTCTTGAGGAAGAACAAGGGTTTCAGTGTTGGAGAAAACACCAAATCTTTTGTTGAATTTGCAGAGGCTTATCTGAAATTGCATTGCCATTGATGGAAGTGTGCTCTTTGTCAAAAATCCGAGTATTATAGCTGCCGTACGGATTTCCTTGAAAGGTACGGATATGCCATAATAGTACGGTTGTGCACAAGCCGTACTTTGCTTGATTGGAGGTCTTAATGGCTGCGTCTTGTGTGGAGATAGAATCGATTGTTGAGAAGGCTGCGTAAATGGTGTTGAAGAGTTTTGGAACTCTCCCTTAGTGGCTGCGTTATTTTCCTTGAGGGTTGAATTGACTATATGAAGCTGGCGTCAATTACACAAGGCTGTGTATCTTCTTCCTAGAGCTGTGTTTCAAATTCTAGGTGCTGTGTTTCAATCCAAGAAGGGTGGCATTACAAATATTGGAGCTGTTTATGAAGGTGCTGTATTTTCATTGATATTTGTAATGATTATAAATAAATTCAAGCTTATGAATGAATTGTTGTTGAGCAATTGAATAATAATAATAATTTGTTATTCTTAATGCTTAAGTTGAGAAAATTTATAGAATTCATATATGTTTGGAAAAATACACAAAACAAATTGCAATTTAAATTAGAAAGAAGCCAGTTTGCTTTTGAGAGCCAGTTGGGCTCCTCACAAAAGATCAACACGCTAGCACCGGACCCAAAAGATAGGTCGCACATAAGAAAACTCCATACCATGTTACCATAGGACCCATAGATAGGTCATACATAAGATAAGCATGTTACATAGCATAATTACCGAAAGATAAAGAACTTTGAAATGCATGAGATATATTTCAGGGCCGACAGGGACACCACAACCAAGACCAATTCTTGATCTCCACAAAATTCATCATCAACCGAAGGATAGCACCTAATAGCATTTGTTCATATTGAATAGAAGTGACATATCAAAAACTTCTATCATACTGCATGAATGTCTGGATAGCAAAGATACCCAGAAAAAGCTCTGAGCACAACAACATATAACAAACATTTAATCTTCATTATCCTTCACTATCTGTCTTCAACAGATGTCCCAAAAAGATATCCGAAACATGGTTAACATCCACACAATTCATCCTCATAACATATTGCATAGGATAGATCAATATTATTCATCATCCAGAGCACAACCATTCGGATCACCGGTTTTGACATGAATGACAACAATGCTAAAATATCTTCAACAACTTCTCAACATTGTGGAACCTCCTAGACAAAGCAAGGAGGATAACCTTAGCAAGAGAAAGGAAGAATTTACAAAGTTTAGGAAAAGATAGCAAGGCCAAGAAAAATAGAGGAAATTCTATGCTTGTGCAAACATCCTTACATGCCTAAATGAAGGAAACCAATGGTATATTGACAGTGGATGCTCAAGCCACATGACTTGGGACAAAAGAAAGTTTGTTTCTTTGAAGGAACTGAATGCAGGTACAATAAAATTTGGAGATAATGCTACAACAAGGATAATGGGAAAAGTATTCTTAGGCTTGAACATGTTTTGAAAACTGGGACTCAGACTTAACTCAGCAGCCCAAAATCTTGAGTTGGACTCGAAACTCAGTATGGACTTTGCCAAAAACTCAATACACACTGGACAAAAAAACACCTCGTAATTACACAAAAAGAGTCTAATTTGACTATCAATTTTTCACAATTCAAACATTACACATCATATGATCCTCAAACTCTCAAAATTTGAAATTTCATAGTTTGAAAGTTGTACAATATACTATAATTGAACATAATTATAAATATTAAATGTATAACAGCATTATAACTGTTTACATATGATAACATGTCAAAATGAACAAAGCAACCAAATACAATCTACATCTTCGTCTTTCCCCACCTAGTGTGTTGTGCCCCCCTAAAAAAACAGTAATACAAATTGCCTTTTAACAGCGATCTTGTTTTAAGAGGCAGACAGAGATATGTGAACGCAGCGATCCCTAGTGTTATCAGCAGCGATCAGCATTACACACCATGCAACAGTTTATATGATAAGAGCATCAAATTAATATTTGTTATTTCAAACAACAGAAATTCATTGAGCAACAGACAAATTTAAGGGATGCTACCATTGGGAGATTTGTAACCATAGAAGAGACAAACCCCCGTTACTGGTTGGAGGATATATATAAGAAGATCGACACTCAGAGGAAGGCATTGAATAAGCAAGAGAACGTTGAAGAAAGAAAGGAAACAATATAGAACAGCATACAGTTGATAAGAAAAGTATCTTCAGATTCCGACATCGACCTTGATCTTAGCAGTGTTAATTTCCATAACTTTGGTATGACATATATTATAACAATGTCTTAGCATATCAATATTACAGAATATAATAATACTATTAATATTACATAATCTTATTCTGTATATGTATATAGGACAGATCTAATGATATCTCTAGAGCCCTAACCAACCAGTCATAGTCATTGTGGAGGGGAGATATGGTACATGCAAGGAGGGCAAGTAGCCAAAGATCCAAGTTAAGCAGGAGGTCAAAATGACGAATGTGCTTCTGTGCCCCTAAACTCTGAAGAGTTAAGCAAGAGGCAATATGGTGGTTGTACTTCTAGAGCCCCGAACTTGTTGGATAGGCTCAAAGGCACCTCATATGATCTCCCATGGTTGCTCCACATGGGCAATGAATGGTTTGGATGGGACTTTAAAGGCATCTATTGAGTATCTTGAAAGTTGTAATTCTATATATGCATTATTGAATTTCATGTTTATTTATTTTGTGATACTAACCTGCTTGCAAGCTCAAGATTAAGATACTAATCTGACAATACACATTTCCAAGCATCTTCCAAACCCTAATTAGGGAAATTCAGGGCAATCTGAGTAAAGTTCTAATAGGGGACATTACATAGTGTAACTTAATTTTCCAAGCCTTGATCTGGAAGGTAAATTTATCAAGCCTCGAACTAGAAGGTAAGTCTAGCAAAAGCCTGACTCTTCTGTCCAAGTGTGAGATAGATTGTAGTACATTTGTACATGGGTGTCTAACATGCCTAATATGATCATTTTATATTATTCAGCTCTCTTTTGGGGAGGAGTTTTTCCCCTTGGTTTTCTTGTTATCTTTGTTTGTGATAGATTGTAGTACATTTGTACATGGGTACCTAACATGCCTAATAGCCAAGACCTATCTGCATTATGATCATTTGTCTATATTCTCCTTAACTTGCACTTCGGGGGTGGGTGACCGGGAGGGGTGGTGTTGTGCTGGTGTGAAAGGGGTATTGTACCTAGCAAGTGTGACTCCTAGGTCCTAATCACACATAGGATGATTTTTATCCATTCTATTAGCATTCTTGATAGAAATACAATTTCTTCTTGTCATATTGTGCTTTCCATTAGGCCTCTAGATCTTGGGTGGCTATCTCCATAATCTAATAGTTTTTTTAGTCACAAAAGCCTTCTCAAAGTATTTTGAAATAGGTATTTGAAACTTTAATGGCATTGAAAATTGAAATGTTTTGAGCATTTTGACCTATTCTCCACATTTGCATTATAGTTTTTTAAGAGTTAATTTAGCATAGTTTCTCTACGTTTTAATGTATATTTTAAAGCAATAATCTTTTTATCAGGAAAGAAAACAATATTTTGCCTATTGATATAATTTTTGTTCTTTATCATTTCTGGTTTATAACTATTTTGTCTAATATAATAATATCATTAGGGGCAACAAACAGGCCGCAGGAGCTTGATGATGCTGCCAGAAGGCGTCTAACAAAGCGTCTATACATACCACTGCCTTCTACAGGTACAAGCTACAGAAATAATTGTTTTGTAATAGGTTTCTTATAAAATTGGAAGACAATCTTGTTCACAGTCAGTTGCCCATTTAATGAGTTAAATTTCTGCTCCATGTTACTGCAGAAGCCAGATCATGGATAATAAGGAATTTATTGGAGAAGGATGGCTTGTTTAATCTTTCAGATGAAGAATTACATTCTGTTTGCAAAATTACCGATGGCAAGTGTTTAATTTTTAGCTTTTGAATACTGATACCCTTTGATAGTTATGTCTCTTGTGGAACTATTTTTTCTTGTGTGCTGTTTCACTGATGTAAATACTTACATGCCAGGTTATTCTGGATCTGACATGAAAAATCTTGTAAAGGATGCTTCAATGGGACCACTTAGAGAAGCCTTACGTAAAGGGATTGATATTGCAAATTTAAGAAAGGAGGATATGAGGCCAGTCACTTTACAGGTTGGAGAGATAAACAATGTATTTGAATAATTTATTAATATGTCAGCAGTGGCTATTATGTTACATTGAAACATCTGTAGCAATGGAGTTATTTATTTGATCGTAATCTGCCATATTGTTATAAGTGTGTTGTTTTCTGTGCAGGATTTTCAGAAATCTTTGCAAGAAGTAAGGCCTTCTGTATCCCAAAATGAACTCGGAATCTATGAGGAATGGAATCAACAATTTGGCAGCTTATCACTATAGTTGTTTGATGAGAAATGTCTTGAAAGTAACGATCTTTGCCTCTTCTAAAAATGTGATGAAGTATTTTGCTTCTTAATTCTCATGTCCACCTTTATAAAGCAATCTTCGTCAAGTTCAAACACACAACAGAAGGGATTGCAATTATAAAACATGCCATCTTTGTTCAGCTTAGTACATTTTAGCGGTGGTCTTAATGCAATATTCCCAGGAATCTGAAACCGCCTTCAGCGGTGACAAGCGAGTGTATTTCAATCCTAAAGTTACTAGATTCATTGTGCTGACTTCTTCTTCAATGCTTATTATAAGGTTGTCCTTTTGTACTAAGAAAAGGAATGGGCCTGTCATATTAAATTACCATGTATATTGTGAAACACAGTTTCCAATCGGACTATGGTTGAATTAATTTGTTTGGGGTATCATTTTTGTACACCAAAAAATCGTCAAATTTGCTATAAACTTCACTTTGCATTGTGACAAACTTCATTTCAGTTTTTGATGTCCTTGGATATGAAATACTTGATTGTAACCTCGTCCTAATTCACATTATCCTATGCTGCGGTTATCGATGGTTTGAATTTATCTATGTAGAAGCATTGTTTGATATTATAATAGAGTTAAAGAAAGATTGTAGAAGCTATTAAAATAACTTATCCGAATCTAAGAAATATTGATTATTTATGTACATTATTATATTGGTATTTTTATGATTATTTAAATTAAGATTGTCTTGATTTAAAAAAAAATAAGTACACAATTTTTTACACTTTACAGCCAATGCACAATGTCTATCACTCGGGATCATTTGTAGTATGTTAAGCTGTCGACCTTTGGGATTCCTAGGATCATATACTACCAAATGATAGTCTTGGAATTTTCATCAAAACCAGTAAAAGAATGTCAATGCTCTGAACTCCTTTCCTCTCTACAAAGATTCCTCTATTTGATGGACCTTAGGGCTCGAGCCATTCAACTTATTCAATAGACAACAAAGCTCATGATAACATAAATAGTAAAGATCAGGCCCACACTAAAACGCGTGTATTTAAAGCAACACAGCCCCTTCCCAGTAACCTCAAGGTCTCCATGGCTTTCATTGGAACCAAACTCAATGGTCTCCACCCAATATGCCTATTACAGGTTAGGAGGCCATTGCACACCCCTGCATTACATACAAAAAAAATGTCAACGCCAGTCACTTGCAGACATTTTCCATGTTTGTATTTGGGTCCAAAACTGTTATGAGACAATAATGGTCATGATGCCATAAGATAGTCACCATAAAAAGCTATGGAGGCATAAATATGATTAAGGATCAGAAAACCTTTTTTTCACCTTCATGGTCAACCTATCAAGTCTAGGCTCTAGCTAGAAGTTTGATCAAATATTACGCAAGAATACGAAGCCAACACAATAATTAGATAAGGTATATACTACATTGGCAATAATAAGATTAGCATATTGAGAACATTGGATTTTCATAGTCCATTAAAATGTGCATCTCTTGGAGTAAATAGTGTTAGGAATCCTAAACATTATTATTTTGGATTACATTGATGTTTAAGATACATAAATTGGAGTGGAAGTTTAGGGGTAGGAATGGGGATAGCTCTGGTCAAAATTTAAATCTGAGAGAAAAAAAATGTCACATCCTAGTGCAAACCACTTGTACAAACATAATTAACAAAGACGTGGCACTAGCTTTAACTATGTGACTTGTTGCATCCTTGTGTCGACGACTTCCTACTATTATGTTTCTAAGTAAACAATTAAACTAGAATCTTGGGAAATTGTTTTGCACATGTAACAACAAAAGAAGATACATGCATAGTTTTTGAGCATCATGTTGATGAAGTTTAGAAGAGAGATAAAAGATTCAACAACACAATGGGCAGTGCTATTGTAACGGATGTGAAGATGTGTAGGACTTCTATAATGGAATTTTAAACACCATTGATTGTATTTGATTTAACTATTTACAGTGTTTAAAGGTGATTTTATTTTTAGAACAAATTCCAATAAATTAATTGTCAAGTTTGTTGGTCATGTATAGTTAGTAGTAGTATATTTTTTGTTGGATGTCAAGTGAGATGCCACAAATTTGGCATTTATCGGAGGTTTAAAGTACAAAAACTAATGCGATGTATTTTCATTTCAATGGCTTGAGGAAGTTAGTTGCCAATGAGCTAAGAAAATGCTCACTCAAGTTATGCTTAGAAAAAGTATAATATATTGATTTGATTAAACTTTAGTGTGCATCTTAATAGCATTCCAAGATTAATGATGACTCATCATATGTTCATGGGCTAAATAATAGGGTTTTTGGAGTTAGTCCCATAATAATTGTGTGTGAATTTTGTACCTAGCTGTAGACACAACACTTCAGTAAAACATTAGAGGTTAGCAAAAATTGAAATTTGCAAGTAATTGAAACTATGCTAACCAGATGATTTACTGCCTTCTAGTAGGTGCGAGTATGATGTTCTCAGATTGAAATCGAGATCAGTGACAATGCAACACCTAAACGAAAGATTTAAAATGATGAAAGAAATGAAATATGAATGCAAATTAATCTATTTTTTTGGATTTTTGATACAATAGGATGAAAAACTGTATCAAATTAATTTAGAATGAAATTGAAATGATATGCAAATTAATTTAAGAATTATATGAATTGATATGCAAAGCTATGAAAAACTATGAATAGATCTCACAAAATTGCCTGTCGCAAAATCTTTGTTCTTCAGTTGTAAATTTGCCAGAGTAATTGCGCAAATTCGAGAGATGTGAGATTGAAAGCTTGAGGGATTTAGAGAGCCATTTGTGAAGAGTTGAGCCTTGTTTTTATAAAAATCCAGGGCTTGAAGATGCATTGAGAAAAATCATAAATCACTCTTGATAAACTCAGGTTGATTTTTGAGTTAACAAGAAATTAAAAATAAATAAACTTATAAAATCATGCAAAAAATAGTTTTTATCTCAAAATAGAGTTTAGTTTTTTCAACTCATCATCAGATGTTGAGATTATAAAGTTAACAAATTGAAATTGAAAATTGATTTAAAGTTGTTTTAAAGTTGACTGCTTTTTTGATTGTGCATGATTTAATTATAAATTAATTAAAAATAAAGTGATTTATTCTCAACTTAACTGATTTTAAAATTAAAACAATTGATTTATAGGTTAATCAATTATTAAATCCAATTTTTATTCAAAAATTATATTATTAAATATTGACAACTGACTTTAATTAATTAAATAACAATTTAATCAATTAGTCCTAAGATTTTTGATTTATTGTCAAAATTTAATAATACAATTTAGGAATAAATATAATTAAATAATTAAGTGGCACTATTAAATCTGATTAATTAAATATTCAAAATATTCAATTAATCAAACTTTAGGATAAATAAGATTTATCGCCAAATAATTATTAAATTAAGAATAATTATGATAAATTAGGAATATTCCCCGATGCAGAATTTAGGATAATCAATTAAGATTCGATGATGTGCATATGTGCCTTAGGTTAGGATTTCGACGTTGATTTCATTTGATTTGAAGATGTAAGAGGTTAATGAACCTATAACCCATTTTTGGAGTATTACATTTTGCCCCTCCTTGAATTACTGTGTGAAGCGCAGTGGTTCAAAGAATAATCTGTGTATGATAAAGATGTATGAGACTGATTTGAAAGATGAACCGATTCCGAGACAGAAACCGATTGAAAGATTTAAAGATGCAAGATTTAGGCTCTGGTTGACCAAAGATAATGTTAACTATAACAACAATGAACCGGTGATTACGAAAAAGTGCCAAAACGCTTGATTCTGAACCTTATGATTGCGAAGAAGTGAGTGACCGATTCCAGACCCGATTGTCCAAAGAGAATCATATTGGTATCACATCCTGAACCCATCAGTTACGAAGAACCAAGGAAATAACACCAATGAATCGATGGTTACGAAAAGCTGATATAGTTTACAAGATAGATTAGGATGCCAGATTGATATGGATCTCGATGAATTTGATATGACCCAAGCGATGATAGATTTTCCCCAAGTGACAAGAACTTTTGATGAGTCAGCAACTAGACGTGGTTGCAGTCTTGATTACTGAGAAAAGATTGATTACAGATTTAGATTTACAGACTTGAATGATGTGCAATACCATGCCCCCTTCGGGATTAAAATTGAAATCTGACAAGAAAAGTCAGCGTTATAGTTTAGAAGCATGTTAATTGATTTGAGAAGTGGTTATACATGTTCGAGAATGTGTTCTGCATCGTTTAGAGGTCATGGAGACCAAATTTGACTAGGTTAAACCATGAGTTGACTATAGTTGACCAAGTTGAAATTTTGATAGTTTGATGTAAGATAATAGTTAAGTTGAATTCTAGATTTCTGTGATGATTGAAGGTCCATTATGCAAGTAGTTAATAATATGAATGATCTCAGATTTTGATTTTGATCCCGAAAAAGGATTCTACTTGCTATTTCGTTGGAGGAACCTTCATACAATGCTCAGTCCTTGTGTCATGTTTAGCATTTTTGGTTTTGAAGAATCGTTTAAGTGTTCAAGCAATTTGTGAGATCATGCAAAGTGAAAAATAAAATGCAGAATGAAATGCAAACCTAGGACCTAGGACCTAGTCACTGATCATGTGTCGATTTGTTGTCATCATTGAACTTTTAGGTAACCGGATAAATCAATACAATGCCCACTAGTTATGAAACCATATACATATTAATATCGATTTGTATGCGTAGGAATCAATACAACACCCACTGGTTAGGCAACCATGGACATATGAATATTGATTTTATTTTTGGAATGTCGGATTAGATATAAGCACCAAGGCACAAACGCTAGGATGACCTTAATATCATGTCCATTTTGATATAGCAATTTATATAAGCATCAAAACATAAACGTCGTGATGACCTGAATACGCCTTGCGTTCAAACACATCAAATAGTCAAGAGATCATTCTAAATCTAGTGTGAATTACATGTAGTGACCATTTATCGTTCACATCCTTAGGCAAAATCGCGTTTCACAGTAGGAGAAAGAACTCACTCAAAAAGACAATAGTTAGATCAAACTTCTTTGAATTTTTCGGGTATCAATGGTTGAGGTACGCATGGCCATCCAATTCGAGATAGAGGCTCTTATAGACGGACACCATTTCAATCCAAAATTTCCAAAGTTGTTAGATTTTCACATACAAGCAAAAGACAAAGAAAAGATTATGCCCCCAGTCATCACTCTCTAAATCCTGTAAAGGACATCATTGAAGACCTCAAATGACACAATATGCAAAAATCTCAATGCGAATCAGTAAGCATGCAAGGAGATAAAAGCATGTAAAAAGCATAGATTGTTTTCAATTTGTGTTTGATTGCGTTTTTGTAGATGCAAAATCCTTTCTAGAGAGGAGATAGACAGACTGATTTGGATGAAGCTTCAAAGGACTCTGACTGGATATGACTCATGTAAGATGTACTAGAGGCCATAGGATATGACATTGATTGCCCCCAAGTGTTAAGCATTGATAGGATACAGATGCTTGAGCTGATTGGTGTACAGACTGACTTTATTGAAACAAAGATATATATAGACTAAAACAGACTGAAAGCTGGGAAAGACCAAGATTGCGTTGATAGATGGAGTATTTTGAAACAAGTGGCACCCATTTTTTGGGTTTTCACCATATTGGCAGAGATTCTGCTTTTGCTATCAAGGCGCCTTTTTCCAAGTTTTCACCACTTTTTCTTTTTCTCATTTTTTTGAATTTTGAATTTTTTGAATTTTTTTGATATTTTTGGTATTTTTTGATTTTTTTGTAAATCATCAAGGCGCCTATTGCTAGGTTTTCACCAAGATGTTCATTTTTTTAAGACTTTTTCTAAATTTTTAAATTTTTTTAGGACATTTTACCATACACTGAATGCATTAGGCATATAATTTCTTCAGATGAAGAATGTTGATTGGTTCTCGGAGCTGTTCTCCTTCAGTCATTGAGAGTTGATAGGCTCCAGAGTCAAAAGTAGCAATGCTAACAAAGGGACCCATCTAGTTGGGTTCAAACTTCCCCTTGCCTTCTCAATGTGATTTATTTTTAGGATTCTCTCTCAAGACTAGATCACCAACTTGAAATTCTCTGTGTCTGACTTTCTTGTTGTAGCCTTTAGACATTCTCTTTTGATATACTCTGAGATGATTATATGTTGCTTGTTTGCGCTCATCTAGTAGTTCAAGTTCTTGTAACCTAGACATTCTGTAGTCATCATCAGTTACTAGACCATGCATTTTGATTCTTAGTGATGAGATTTCAACCTTAATAGGCAGTACCACTTCAGACCCATAAACTAAAGCGAATGGTGTAGCCCCAATGGGCGTTCTGATACTTGTTCTACAGGCCTAGAAAGCTGGATTGATCATGAGATGCCAATCTCTTTCTATCTTATTAACTGTACGGTGCAAGATTTTCAATAGATTCTTGTTAGAAGCCTTTGCTTGTCCATTCTCTTGAGGATAGTAGATAGATGACCAATGTTGTGTGATCTTGAATTTGGCACATACATCATCTAAGTCTCTATTCTTGAATTGTCCATCATTATTTGTGACTATAGAGTGTGGAATACCATACCGACATATGCTGTAGTTTAGAATGAACATAGAAATTTGCTTGAGTCAAGGGGACTACTTCTACCCATTTTGTGAAATAGTCTGTAGCTGTTATAATATGGGTATGTCCATTAGAAGAATGAGGATTAATGGATCCTATAAGATCAAATGCCCATTGGTGAAAAGGCCATTGTGTAGTAAAGAGAATTAGATCTTTTCCTGGAGCATGAATTAAGTTACCATGTACTTGGCACTTTTGACAGTTCTTAGCAAACCTGATTGCATCTTTCTCCATTTCGGGCCAATAGTACCTAGCCCTAATAAGCTTTCGAGCTAGTGTTAAACCGTTTGAGTGTGACCCACATATACCCTCGTGGACTTCCTTTAGTGCACGTTGGGACTCTTCCCGTTCTAAACATCTAAGTAGTGTACCATCTAGACCTTGTTTCTATAGATCGTTACCAATGATGACATACCGGGATGCATTACGGCTAAGGTATTGTTTCTCATGGCGGTTGAAGGTATCGGGAATGATTTGGTCTTGGAGATAGGAGAAAAGGTTTTTGTATCGGGATGAATCATGAACAACAATAGTGCAGATCATGCGGGTTTCAGAGGAGTCATATGCAGGATAAGATAGTGCTTCCACCAAGAACTTGTAGCATAGCTCATGTTTAGGTTGCTGTAATAAAGTAGATAGCGTTGCCATTGCATCAACAACCTTATTCTCTGTTCTAGGTATTTTCTCAAAGGTGATAGATATGAAGTATTTCTTTAGATCATCTACCATTCTCTTGTATGGAATGATCTTTTCATCTTTTGTTTGATACACATCATTGACTTGGTGTATTACAAGTTGTGAGTCTCCATGAATGTGTAATTCTGTTACTCTCCATTCTATTGCTATTTTCATACCATTAAGAAGGGCTTCATATTCGGCAATATTATTTGTGCAAGGGAACTTTAATCTGAATGCTTTGGGGATTGAGTATCCTTGAGGTGTGATGAACAATATGCCTGCTTCTGATCCATTTTGTGTATAGGAGCCGTCAAAGAACAATTGCCATTCTCTAGAAGAAAGATTCATGATAGAGGAATTTGGGAACTCTATTTGCATTGGTGTATCATCAAACATAGGTGCATCTGCCAATTGATCATCAATAACTTGTCCTTTGATAGCTTTTCTTTCAACATATTCAATGTCAAATTCACTTAAGAGCATGACCCATTTAGCTAATCTTCCCGTGAGGGCAACTTTGCTTAGTAGGTACTTTAGTGGATCAATCCCAATGCCCTTCTTTGAAACTATGTATTCTAAGAGCTTTCCAGAAGTGACACCAAAAGCACACTTCTTAAAATTTAGTCTGAGACTAAATTTTTCATTTTATCTAGTATCTTGCTCAAGTCATTTAGATGTTCAACTCTAAGCATAGATTTTGCTAAAGTATCATCAACATAATCCTCCATAGTTCAATGCATCATGTCATGAAAAATAGATGTCATAGCTCTTTGATATGTAGCACCAACATTTTTAAGCCCAAATGTCATGAAATTCTAGCAGAAGGTACCCCATGCACATGTGAAAGCAATTTTCTCTTGATCTTCTGGAGCAATTTTTATTTGATTATATCTGGAGAAACAGTCCATTAAAGAATACATCTCGAAACCCGTAGTCATGTCCACTATCATATCAATGTTAGGTAGTTGAAAATCATCCTTAAGGCATGCTTTGTTCACATCTCTAAAGTCTGTGCACACTCTGATTGATTTATCTGGTTTAGAAATAGGTACAATATTTGAGATCCATTCAGCATAGTCAATAACACGGATGAATCTAGATTTTAGTAGTTTCTCTAATTCAGCTTTGACCAAGAGTGCAACATGTGGATGCATCTTTTTTAATTTTTGTTTAACAGGTTTTACTCCAGGAGAAATAGATAAATGGTGCATTATGAGATCAGGATCCAACCCTAGCATATCTGAATATTTCCATGCAAAGTTGATCTTCTTTTCTGTTAGGAATGTAGTAAATTTTTGCTTTTCTTCTTCTAATAAGGATTGTGGTACATGGATCAATTGTGGTTCCTCTGCTGTTTCCAAGTTGATAGATTGAGTGGGCTCAATTAGGACTGGAGATCTGTCCTGTAAATGACTCGGAAGGACATCAAATATCTCATCCTTAGGCACCTCAAAGAGGTTTTCACCTTTAGATACGTCTTTTATTTTTACTTTTATAGGTTCTGAGACTGCCACAAAGTGGTTTTCACCCTCAGAACTCTTTTTATTTTTATTTTTGTTCTTATTATTTTGACTAAGATATTTGATATCCGAATCTGTCATGCTAACGCTTGGTTCATTGATGGAAGTCATCAGAGGCTCCACTGCATTTAGGTAGTAAGCAAGGGCATAGTCATTGGGAAAAGTATAGATATCTTGGCTCGAATTCGTGGAAGTTTGGTCAAGAAGTTTAGGATATTGGATAGTTAAAGTGGGAAAGGATTGGGAGATAGTGTTTACGAAAATGGATCTATCACCATTGGTCCTGACCTGACTCTTGAGATCGAAAGTGATATTACAACTCAGGACATTCAATTCGCGAATAGGCTCAATGTCATTATGGGAGTCCAATTCAGCCATAGGTGGATGAGACTTGTTAAGTTCATTATTTCGCCTTAGACTTACATTGGGTTTAGGTGCATATTGGTGAATAATATCAATATGCTTTTCTGTGATAAACTCATCTTCCTCTGGAATGACTCCCCATTCATAGTCATTTGATTCCTCATCTATGCATCTAGGAAAATTGAGAACATGAGTAAAGTCGGGGTGAATACCCCAAGAAGGGTTACCCTCAGATTCTGATTTGAATTCATACACATGAGAATCTGTATTAGAATAACTACCACCTTCCTCTTTATCTATTTTATTATCTTCAAGATTAGCTGGTTCTTGTGGTGCAACTATCTCTTGTTCTATAGCAGATTCTTGTGTGTTTACTACATTGATTCTTTTTACTGGATCATCTTCAGCTTCAAGGAGGCCTTTTATTTCTTTAGGAAAACGCTCATAAGGAATGAGCTCCTTAGTGGTGTCTGACTCATCACTATCAGACTGTTGTATTGTTTCCTCCTTTGGTTCAATATGTTCTAAGACATGCGTGGAGTTCTTGTTAAGATAGAAAGACTTCTTCTTATATCCTAGACCCGTTGTATCCTTGTTGGTTCGACCATGGTGGTCAAGAGGTTATAGAAGACCCTTACCTTGTAGTCCTAGAGGTCCTTTTCTAGTATATCCCATTTTTGTGATCAATTTGTCCCCTGGTCCATATGACTTCTGAGGAATTCTGCTTGAAGTGGAGTCACATTTCTGGACTGACTGAGAGTTAGATTCCTGTTAATACAACCATGCAAGCACAACTTCATCTTCCTCAAACTCTTGTTTAGATACTTGTTCTGGAACAAAGCTTCCATTGAATAGGACTTGGGATTTTTTAGCATTAGGTTTCATTTTGTCTGACGGTTGCCCATAAGACTTAGGGGACAATGGGAGAGATGTGAGAGATAAAACCGGTTCCATTGTGTATTCTCCCATACCATTATCTTTGATTTTGACCTCTTTTGCAATGTCTTCCATCTTGGATATGGATGCTACATTTGTTTGCTTAGTGGAAGATTCTCTATTATTAGGAACAAGTTTATCAACACTTTCTTTTAATGTATTGCAAGTTGTAGATATGTCTGCTGGAATGGTTACCTCTACTCCATAAGGAAATTTCAAACATTGATGGTATGTAGAAGGGATAGCTTTCATTTCATGTATCCAGGGTCTCCCTAGAAGGATGTTTTAAGCCAAAGGTAGATCAAGAACTTGACATGTAGTATCTTTGATTACTGGACCTATTTTGATAGGTAAGACAATGGTGCCTTTGGAAGATCTTTCTTGCTCATCATATGCTTTGATAGTTATCTTCTTTCTAGGATCAATAGCCATTTCTAAAAATCCTAGTTGTGTGATCAAGCTGAAAGAACAAATGTTTAAGCAAGCGCCCCCATCTATCAACACACATTTGGCATGACGGTTTTGGATCAAGACTTCAATATGCAAGGACTGATTATGCGGATAACTCAAGGAGTTATCATCTTCCTCTAAAAAGGAGATATACTGTAGAGACGTAAGATGACTAACCATAGTCTGGAATCTATCTAAATCAAGGTTGTCAGGAACATTGGATCCGAGCAGAGCTTTGTCTAGAATGGCTCTATGAGCTAGAGATATCTGAAGCAAATCAAACATGGAGATTTTTGCATTTGTATGCTAGAGTTGTTGGACAATACTGTATGATGTAGGCTTCGTGTCTTTAGGATTTGAAGATTTAGATGTAGCCTTTTGTTTAGAAGCAGATGAAAGATTGAAAGGCATCTTAGGGACATTGGATGAATCTGGGATTTGTCTTGGAAGATGCGCCTGAGCTTGTGATCGAGTAACTGCATTAGCTGATTGATTTTCTCTATCTCTTCGTACAATTGTGATGACATTGCAATGCTCGGATAGACATGGTTCAACCATATTGATGACAACATTGTTTCCAGAGTAGGCATAATTGACTTTAGCAACCATATTAGGTTGAGAAGAAGAATCTTCTTTACCATGTTTCAGAAATGGCTCCATGAATGCTGTATGATCATTATTGCTTTTATGATTGTCAATCGTGATTTCTCCATTATCAATTTTGTCTTGTATGAGGTGTTTCAAGCGTACATAGTTATTGGTTTTATGACCCTTATTACGATGGAAGTCATAGAAATCGGTCTCTTTCCACCATTTTGGTTTAGGTTCAGGATCAAATGGTCGGATCTCAGGCAAGTAAATGATGTTGTTAGCCAACAGAGTTTTCATGGCAGATTCCAAGGACTCTCCAAGAGGAGTGAATTTGTGGTTAGGATCTGTAGCCCAAGGTTTGTAAGTAGATGGTTTCTTGTTAGATTCTGTTACTTTAACTTCAGAAGCTTTGATGGTTTGGGTGCCAATAGTGAGATTGAAAGTAGGTGCCTTAGAAGGGGGACAAATATTATCAACAATGCCATCCGTGACAACGCCTTTATTCTTGTTTCAATTTTTGCCTCTATCTTTAGAACTAGATCCAGATTCATACTTGTCCTTTTGAAGTGATATGTCTCCTTTTTGCACAAGTACTTTCTCAATTTTGATTGCATTTTCTACCATCTTATCAAAGGATGTATGATTTTGCATTTGCAAGTGGTAGTTGAGTTCTGGAACAAGATTGTTGATAAAGATTTCCAGCTTGTCAGTTTCTAGAATGGGTCTAGCATATAGACAAAACTTCTTCCTCCATCTTTTGAGAAAAGTCAGGAATGTTTCTCCTGAGTATTATTTCAGATTGCAGATGTCGATCATGGTGATCGGATGCTGGATGTTATAAGAGTATTGTTGATAGAACAGTTTGATTAACTCCTCAAAAGTTTTGATAGTTGGAGGCATTTGTGAGAACCAATGAATGGTTGACCCTCCTAGAGATCGAGGGAAAAGATGCATTAAGTAAGTTGATTTGTACATGAACTCCATAGATTGAGTACAAAATTCTCTGACATGATCTTGAGGATCAGAGTTTCCATCATACTTATCATACTTAGGTATCTCCACTCTTTTAGGGAATGGCGACATGTACAAGTCTTTATCAGATGGAAAAGGGCATAGAGCCTCCATGGAGAACTCTTTAGGTTCCTTTTCTTTTTCAAGTTTGTTAAGTTTGATTTGCATGGCATGCATCTGTTTCATCATAGCTATGATTGGAGTTTCTTTCTCATGTGTAATGATATCTTGAACATTAAATTTGGGAGGAAGCTTAGCCCCTCGACGAGCTAGTTCTAGAAAGTATGTTTCTCTGTCTTCCTTCAAGAAATGCCTCATCATTTTCTTGAAGTCATCATCATTTTGATATCGAGCAATTTCAAAAGGTGTGGGTTTTTGATCTGCACCATGTTGAGAGTGATGTCCTTGAGATCCGTGATGTGTCCCTCTGTGAGACATGTTAGGAGTTTTAGGACTCCTTGGAATAGATTGATGTAGAGATTTTTGATTGACCCCTTGGATTGATGGAGGAGGGGGTATGTAACCAGTTTTTAATTGAAGATTGCCAAGACCGTCGTCTTTGTAAAGACCTAAATTGTAGAGTTCGTCAAAGGTTGGACCCATGTGAGAAGATAAATGTAAGGTATTGTGGTCTTCTCCAGATTTCTTGTGAGGAAGCCTAGTTTCCACCATTAACCTTGGGTGAAGCAAGAGAGCAAGATGAAGACAAATGAAGAATGACTTGATTCAATAAGATCGAATGACGCAACCTTGTCAAGATTGAATTGATTGAAGATTAGATTGGATGTAAATGAAGGATACTGTGCCATAGTAGTATGGGTAGATGCCCAATAGATGGCAGGTACGAGATCTCAACACTTAGCCGTTTTGTAAGAAGACTGAATTTTGAAGATAATTCTGACAAGGTTTTGACACAAGATGAAAAAGACTCAAATCGATAAATCAGAAGGCTAAATCAGACTCAAGAGACCACCTTAGGAAAATGGATGGATTTGTTATAGGTTCTGCTCTGTTTCTGACACAATGATTTGTTTGACAGAATCTGGAAGTAGGTTGTAAAAACTAGATTTCTGACAAATTTTGGAGTTTTTTGACAACTTTGACTTTAGCTTTGATACAAGTTTTGAAATTTCAGGATGACTTTTGACACTAGAAAGGATTTTTGCTTCAGATTTGTAATTTTTTAGTTTTCAGAACTAGTTTATTTGCATGTTTTTCTCTGCTCAGGTTTGCAGATTCGTGTAATAGTTTGGGATCTTTCATTTTCAATAACCAAGTAGATAACAAACACGCAGAACATCAAGAAAAGGGAAGCAATCAATCATCTAAAAATAATGAACAAGGAAAAAATCAACCTTACACATAAACAAGCAATAGTGACATAATGTGCTAATCCCTAGGAAAGCTACTTGTGTATGTTCCAAAAAGTTTTTCAATAACGCACATAGTCTTAGAAAATGAAAAAAATGGCCTCGCTAGGGTTTTTAGTAATGGTCTGACTCTACAAATTTTGTGATCTCAAGAGGGAAAACTCCAATCTAGGCGCACTGGGGTTTTGACATAGCTTGATAATTTAATTAATCAGGAGCTGCTAGGGAGATCTGACAACCCAACAAGAGACCACAACTGTGAAGATTTCTTCCACAAGGACATTTATATAGCGGCTGCTGCTACCATGATGAAAATGGCTATTACCGCTTGAGGTTTTGTCCATGTGGTTGACCCAATTAAGGGAATGTCCACTACGGTTAACCCTCTCTAAAGGTGATTCACAAAATATACCACAGGGGGACTAGATCAAATTCAAGGATCTGGGTTTCTGGTACTATCCAAAAAGGAAGTAGAGCATAATCCCCTAGCCTCTTCACTTCACCAAAACAAAGTAGACAGATTAATCTGACAGGTTAAGACTGAAATTATCTCACCAAGATCTGCGATGTCAACAACTTATGGTCTATCAATCTCTCTGGAGAGGGAATGTATCAATCAAAAGTCGAGGATGCAAATTAAGGGAACGTGAGACAATCTCAGTATCCTCCCTACCTACAAGGGGATCCTTCATCAAGAAGAGCTTCACATGTAAACAAGTGAAAGAATCCCACTATCTCAAGATCATCCACAAATAGTTTTCATAGGGCCTAATTACTATGTGTAACAGAGATGCAAAAAACAAATCTATGTTTGTTTTAGAGCCCAAAACTGAAGTGTGAATTATGAAAGCTGTAAAGGCACTCAAGCTTGACACAAGAGAGTTTGTTTTATGTACCAAAATGAAGTGTTATCATATGTAATAGAATACGTGAGTTCCTTGCAACACGCTTAGTAGATTTTACCCATTTTAGCAATTCTTGAGCATTTGTCTTCTATCTTTTGTACCCACAAGATGTACCTGCACCTGCACCTGCAAACCACTGTTATGAAAAACTTACCTATTCTTGTACATGAAACCCACTGTTATAAAAATCCATAAAAAAAGAAACACAACTTGTCAACCCCACATGGTAGAAAATCAGGTTAGTCAAAGATAATATGTCATTTGATAATCAAAAAACCTATTGTCATAAAAAATTAGATTCTGACCAGTCTGTACTAAATCAATTATAACATTTGCAAATAATTTTTTTTTAAATATAAACCAATGGAAAATGAAAGCTAACTTAAATACCTTTCCAAAAATATAATTTTTGGATCTGTATCGTGTCATATGTGCATGTACCAATAAAAACATCAGTTGGATTTCATAAAATCAGGTTCAGACCAGTCTTCACTAAAATGATCATAACTTTTTCAAATCAAAATGAAATTAATTCAAACCAATGGAAAATGAAAGCTAACTCAAATAGATTTCTAGAAATATAAATTTTGAATCTGTATCAAGTCATATGTGCATGTACCAATAAAAACATCAGTTGGATTTCATAAAATCAGGTTTTGACCAGTCTTCACTAAAATGATCATAACTTTTGCAAATAAAAATGAAATTAATCCAAACCAATGGAAAATGAAAGATAACTTATATAACTTTCCAGAAATATAAATTTTGGATCTGTATCATGTTATATGTGCATGTACCAATAAAAACATCAGTCGGATTTCTGGAAAAATAGCCCATAAATTTATTACAAAACTCACAAAAATTAACCTTGTGGTCATGAGTTTGAGAAAAATGATAGAAATTTGATAAAATAGAATGGAAATCCATTTCGGGGCCCCACGATGGGCGCTAGAAATGTGTGTGTGAATTTTGTATCTAGCTGTAGACATAACACTTCAGTAAAACATTAGAGGTTAGCAAAAACTGAAATTTGCAAGTGATTGAAACTATGCTAACCAGGCGATTTACTACCTTCTAATAGGTGTGAGTATGATGTTCTCAGATTGAAATCAAGATTAGTGACAATGCAACACCTAAACGAAGGATTTAAAATGATGAAAGCAATGAAATATAAATGCAAATTAATCTATTTTTTTGGATTTTTGATGCAATAGGATGAAAAACTGTATGAAATTAATCTAGAATGAAATTGAAATGATATGAAAATTAATCTAAGAATTATATGAATTGATATGCAAAGCTATGAAAAACTATGACTTGATCTCACAAAATTGCCTGTCGCAAAATCTTTGTTCTTCAGTTGTAAATTCGCTAGAGTAATTGTGCAAATTCGAGAGATGTGAGATTGAAAGCTTGAGAGATTTAGAGAGCCATTTGTGAAGAGTTGACCCTTGTTTTTATAGAAATCCAGGGCTTGAGGATGCATTGAGAAAAGCCATAAATCACTCTTGATAAACTAAGGTTGATTTTTGAGTTAACAAGAAATTAAGAATAAATAAACTCATAAAATCATGCAAAAATAGTTTTTATCTCAAAATAGAGTTTAGTTTTTTTCAACTCATCATCAGATGTTGAGATTAGAAAGTTAACAAATTGAAATTGAAAATTGATTTAAAATTGACTGCTTTTTTGATTATCAAGATTTAATTATAAATTAATTAAAAATAAAGTGATTTATTCTCAAATTAACTGATTTTAAAATTAAAATAATTGATTTATGAGTTAATCAATTATTAAATCAAACTTTTATTCAAAAACTATATTATTAAATATTGACAACTAACTTTAATCAATTAAATATGAATTTAATCAATTAGTCATAAGATTTTTGATTTATTTTCAAAATTAAATAATATAATTTAGGAATAAATATAGTTAAATGTAATTAAATAATTAAGTGGTAGTATTAAATCTGATTAATTAAATATTCAGAATATTCAATTAATCAAACTTTAGGATAAATAAGATTTATCGCCAAATAATTATTAAATTAAGAATAATTATGATAAATTAGGAATATTTCTAGGAATATTTCTTGATGCAAAATTTAGGATAATCAATTAGGATTCGATGATGTGCAGATGTGCCTTAGGTTAGGACTTTGATGTCGATTTTGTTTGATTTGAAGATGTAGGAGGTTAATGAACCTATAGCCCATTTTTGGGGTATTACAATAACCATATGTAAAAGTTAGGTTATTCATCATCATCCACAATGAAGGTACTAGAATATTTAGTGACTTGGAGTGCTTTAGAAGACATTCACAAGTGTGAAAATTTGTGGAGAGTCAATGAATTGATTGCACATGCAATGAAGGCAAGGAAATTTGTAACTATTTTGTTTGCTTGCACTCATACTTGGTATTGGATATATGTTCCTACCTAGTCAATAATTGTTAATGAAACAATTGAAGATCACATAAGAAATTTGATATCCTTGAGTTTTAGTATTATATAATATTTGTGTTAAAGGAGATCAAGCAAGAGTTACTTGAGAGTTATGATGCTTGATGTAAAATGTTGGTACCCAATTTGTCTTATGAACAAGATCCAATACGCTTGCAAACTTCTGGATTAGTTGTGTGCATATTTTTGAATCAACATTTTAGATCATACTCCATGATCCATCATTAGGATAGTACGTAAGAGAAGAGAAACAAGTGAGATGCAAACAAAGGACTAACTAAATAGTGCATGGGGGTTGACATGAGAAACAAGGGGGAGATTAAAAGAAAAAATAAAGGAAAGAAGAGAAAGAAAAAGACAAATCATAAGAAAAGGCAAGGGATGAGAAGAAACGAGGTTTCAAAAATAAACACAAAAGGAAAGAAGAAAATGACAAGGAAAAACAAAAACAAAGCACATAGAACAATCATATATACATGCACATATGTGTATGTATATATAGACAAAAGCATAAAATATACTCAAAGATTTGCATATTGCAAATAAATAGTGTAATATAATTATATTATCAAATATATTATATATTAAAATATATTTTATCATTTTCATTCTCTTTTTTATTTTCTTATAATTATAATTATATTTGTATAATATAATTATACATATAGAACTATGAATATAATTAGATATGTAGAATTATTAATATTTTATTTATTTTATAATTCTCAATTTTTGTTTACTTTTCATATTTTCCGTTGCTTTAATCTTAGTTTTTTATATTTATGATTATAATTAGTATTTATTTTTTAATCATTTCATAATTTTTCTTTTCTTTTTTATACTTATGTTCTTATAATTTATGTGTTTCTATTTTTATTATCAACATTATATATGTAATATTATATATGATATCATAATATATAATATAACTATAATTACACTATGTTACACTATTTATTTGCAATATGTAAATCTTTGGAGAGATGTGTGTGTAAGATTGCCCTTTGTGCCATGTGCTAAAATATCAAGGGATGAACTACCCCTTGCACCACCTCACTTCAACTAGCGTTCTGATGAGCTAGGGGATCAAGACAACTAAAATGCTAAAGATGTATTAAAAAATTATAATCATTATAATGTAAAATTAAAGGGCTCAACTAACTACAATATTCTAATGGATAAAAATGTTTTGATCATGGGAAATGGAAGAGAAAACTACAAAGATCAAATGTCAAAGTTTGCAAGCTCACTGCCTTGGACACCAATTTAGGTTGAGCGCCACAACACGGGTGTGGGATGTCAGTGCGATGCACATTAATCCTAAAATAACATGTTACAAAAATCTATGCATAGATCCTAAAACAAAAACCAAATACATAAAGTAAAGTATGCTAGCGATGAAGATACTAAAATCAACTAAACTATGCAAGTCAAGACAAAGTAAAATAACAAGGTGGTAGCAAAACTCACAACCCAATGAAGATTGAATAAAGGCTGACGAAGCTTACTAGCCGCTCCACTTCTTCTCACTCTGAAAAACTTGCACACATGGAAACAATGAAAATGGTTTTGGGTAGTAGAGGGGCTTGTCATAGTCAAACCCCTATTTTGGTGTTTCCACCTCCACAGACAACTTGATGGATAATTAGTGATAGATAGAAAAAATAAACAACGATAGAAAATGATAAATGATAAGAAGATGATGAAGACAACACAATATGTTCAATAAAATGCAAGATAGGTGTTGCCATAGTTTAATCCCCTTATGTAAAATTGACATTGGAATTTTTAAAGCCTAGTTAACGGTTCTTTTTTATGTTTAAGTCTTTAAGGGTTAGGATTTCCAAGAACTCGCCGGCGTTAGGATATTTGGGATTTAGGTGTGGCCGGGTATTTAGGATTTGGATGCAGTTGGGATGTTGGAAAAGTGGGTACTCATGTTTGGTCAAGTCTTTTAGTTAGTCCGGGTTTGAAGTTCTAAGTCCCATCAGGATTTGTTACACTAGTGGGAAAAGTTAAAGTTTAAATAAAAGAAGAAAGTACCAAAGTGTTTCATCATGAAAAGTTGATGCTCAAAGTGGTAAAGCCAATGAAAATGGAAGCCTGGTGGTAGGATTCTTGAAACTCCAAAGAAATGTTGGGACCCATGTCGTGTCAAGTCATAGGTGGATTAAAAGATGGCAGAAATGGAAGCTTGGTGGTATTATTCTCAAAACTCCAAAGAGATGTTGGGACCTAGGCCATGTCAAGTCATAAGTGGATTGAAAGATGGAAAAAGAGGTTATCTTAGTAGATTCCTGATTGGTGAACAATGAAAAGACTTATTACCTTGACGAAACTCCTTGTCCAGGAAAAGGATGTTTAAAGTACGTATTCATTAGAAAGTGAAGGGAGAAAGTGCAATTCTTGAAATACCAAAAATGGGAGGCTTGCGGTGGTCATAAGGGCTTCACATTTTTTTCATCATAACTGATCCATCGATGAATTTCAAAGCAAGGTATGCAAAATCCCACCTAACGAAGAGAAGAAGAGTCAGGATCAGTGGTGTTGAGGTGCCAATTCTGAAAGTTTCATATGACAATAGTTGATATTCTAAAACATCACAAGAACTATGGGGATTAGAGGATGAGGAGATAACACGTGGCATTATGGTATTTCAACAATGCGAATCTAGCCAAAGGGCCTCTTTCGATGTAACATTTGATAAAGAGGAAGATACAAAGGCTATACAACTTTTAGCATGTTTATTTTTCTGTTCTTACTCTTTTCTGATATTGACATCTGTCACGAGTTTTTTTTAATTAATTTTCAAGGACTGTTGTTGTAACCATCATGGAAGATGAAGGGACTATTTATATCTTTGTTGAACATTTTGTTCAAGATTGGCAATTTTCATTTAATTTCCCCTGTTGTTGTGACAACTGTATGAGACTCGAAGTTGTTTAATGATTGTTGTTCAATAAAAAGTTTGGTGTTGAATGGGTGAATATATGTTGGTTGAAACTGATTGATTATAGATGTTGAAATATATTTTAAAATCTATGGTAATGAGGTGATCTGTGAGTCACTATTAGTTTCTCCTTTCCATTATATTCATGTTATTTGGAATATAGATATTCCTTTAATAATCAAACTATGTATGATTTTCATCATGGTGAGAGTATATGCACAAATATCTTTATGATGATTATGCATGCATTTTTTTTTCCACGGTTGTGAAGAATAAGGCACATTATTAGATTCTTCTTTATAAGTATCAGAATTATCGTAGGTGTGTCATGGTGATGAACATCTATTAGAATCCTCTTATTCTCTTGAGTTAAGAGCATACCCCCCTTTAAATTTAGAAAATTCAAAACAAAAATTCATTGAAGATTTGTCACAGGGAGCTGTACCTGCAAAATTTGGAGATCAAACTATTGTTATGATATTACAGTTTGTTCAACTGTTGTTAATAGAGAAGTCTTTAGTGATAGTTTGAGTCAATATTATAAAAGTCCTATCTATTAACTAACATGTTTTTGGTGACTCGATTGGGGATACATACGGTCATTTTAAGATCAGTCGCTTAAACATGAAGGAATAATGGTGCTACTTCAATAAAACATCTTTCCTGTGCTTCAACCACATCAAGGGTTTGAAGATGACCAGGAAGATATCATTAGTCAGTTGAATACTCTTGACAAAGGAGCATTGGAAAGTACAAATGAGTGAGTCTAGGCTTTGAAAGAGAATAAGAATTAGCAGAAAATTTACAGTTGTTTTTACAAAGACAAAAACAAAAACAAGCTCAAAATTTAGCACCACATCAAGAGAATCAACCTTAGCAAGAAATAAAAGAGGTTAGTAAGTTTTGACAAACTTGGATAATCGAAGATATACAAAAAGTGTGAGAGAAAGAGGGGAAGTAGATCCTGTGTTTGAAGAACTTAGTAAAGTAAATTTTTCTCTGGTGAAACCCATTTGTCAGAGAAGAAGCATACCGCCCACTCCTCCAAAGAAAAAAAATGTTTCATCTCCCATCTTCCAAGCACTAGCTCTTCACAGAGTTATAACACTAGTGAAAGTCAGTTTTAATATCACACCTTTCACTCTACCTATAAGTATGGCTTGACCAGTGCCATGGGGAGTGGTGCGCATAATGATCTTCCTCACAAGTCCAAAAATAATTTACAAAAATTTGTTGGAGATGGGAAAGTGTTCCCTGATGAACACATTTCTACATTTTTTGTAGCTTGTGGAGTACTCATAGTACAACATGAAGATGTGGCAGTTTGCTTATTATTGGAGACACTCATCAACGAAGCTGCTGATTGGTTCCATCATCTACCTCCTGACTGTATTACAAATTGGGACACTATGAGGATAAGATTTGAGGCCAGATTCAAAGGTGCCAAAGATGAGTACTCCTTGCTAGCACAATTAACCTAGATTAAGAAGAAAATCTCTATACCCATCTAGGAATTTGTGGAAAAGTTCAACAAAATAATTAATAAAATTTCGGTTGCTAAAAGACCTACTACAGATAATCAGAAGTGTTTCTTCTTGAATGCCATGCCTCTTGATATCAACTTCTATTTGAGAAGGGCATGGGTAGAGACTTTAGCAGATGCTCAAACTATTTCTATCGAGCTAGAAGATGATTCATTACAATTGGAAAGTGGAAGGAGTTACAAGATAGTAGCAGTGGTAATAATAACAACTCCATAGAATCCATGTTTCAGAGACTAGAAACTGATATGATAGATCTTAAGAGATAATTTTTGAAGGCCAAACCCTCACTTTACCAGCCTTACCAGGAGTTTTCAAGAAGAAAAAATGAGGGGAGACAATTGCAACTTCCACCTACTCAGCAACAACTAGCCATTGGAGCCCCTCTAAATGCTAAAAATAGAAATATGTGCACCTTCCATCTGACAATAGATCAAAGTGAAGAGACCTGCCTTGATATGGATAGATGCATGCAAATGGTCACCAATAATGAAATTATAGAAGATACCTCTAGAATTAAAAAAAAATTGAATTTTAACGGTGACTCTGAAATCTATTACCTAGAGTATGAATCATATTCAGAGGTAAGAGGTTACTATTTTTCCACCATTAGTGAGTCTGAAATGGTCGTCTTGACAAGGAATTAGAAGGAAAATTATCAAGGAGTATCAATAATACAAAGAAATATCACCGCTGTGATCTTGTCCCCAGGAACACTCGGTCAATCAGTTGCTCTCAGGAATGTTACAACCGCCCCTGGTAAAGATTATAACCTTTTTGATATTGTCCAATTCTATAAGGAATCTTTCATTCAAATTTCACGCTTGGAGCACTTAAAGTCACATCCCTCCGAGTTGCAACATTTGGTGGAATAGTGTAAACTTGAAAATGCCAAGGTAAATGCATGCTCAAGTCTTGCCTCAATAGGTGAACCCTTCATTTTCGGAGTAACCCAACATGATGTTTGTGTGTTAGCTACTACCCTAGATCAGAAGCCCATACCTTTCTATGTTTCTCTCTTCATTAATGGGCATAAGCTTAGCAATTGCATTATAGACTCAGGGGCCTTCGACAATGTAATGCCAACACCAGTAGCTAAGGCTCTCAGTTTGTCCCTAAAAAAATCTTCAGGAGATGTTATTTAGTGGATGCAAAACAAGTCCCCGTAGTTGGCCAGACTAAAGATGCACAAGTAGTACTTGCAACACACCAATCCAAAAGATTGAAACTCACCATTCTAGTGGCAAATATACCAGCTATTTATGTTATGTTATTGAGTAGGAGCTTTTGTAAAGATATAGGTGAAGAAATAATATTAGACTGGTCTCATGCGATCATACCTATCAAGAATAAGAAAGTTAAGCTAGAACCCGAAGAAAAAGCCAAATTCATTGTGCTAAAGTCTGATGATTCAAAAGTGCAAATTTTGTATGAAGAATTAGAATTTGGAAATTACACGTTGTTTACTAAATCTGACTCTTTGGAGCTTAAGATTGAAGAAAGAGAAGTAGAGTTATGGACCCTATAATTTTATGGAAGTTGTGCCTCTTCTAGGTCTAGCACATGAGTAGTGCTAATCGCACCTCAAGGCAATGTCATTCATATCGCCTACAAACTAGAATTCAAGAATACAAACAATACTGCAAAATATGAATCTTTGGTACTGGGAATTACTGCGACTAAAAATAGAGGAGTCACAATTCTAAAGGAAAAAGGCAATGCATAATTGATAGTGAAGCAAGTCAAAGGGCTCTTCTCTTTTAAAACCCAAAGATTAAAAAATTAAAAGAATAGGGTATGGGTGAGATAGAGAGCCTTGAAGCATTTTCAATAGAAGAAGTGCCCAGGGAACAAAACTCCCAAGCAGATTCCGTAGCAGTATCAACATCTCTCTTGCTACCTCACCTAGACTTTGGAGACCAAAAATACATAGTTGAGCTAGTGCATAGACAAAATGTCCTCGACAATGTGGAGTCTTGGCAAGTCATCGAGGATGATCAATGGCTTCGACAGTTCTTGGAGAATGCTGAGATGTTTGCTGAACAATAATTTGAAGGAGGAGAAAATCATTGCACTGATTTCTCCCCGTATAGTAAAAATGACTTGGAATGAGGAGTCATGCAATTAAAAGTTAATAAGAACCCCTCAGGTATGATCTCTCTAGAAAAGCTATTTGATAGGCATGATGTGTATGTGAAGAGAAAATGGGAAGAGAGAGGAAATGCCTCCAGGGAATATGAAAGCTTGAATATCAGAGATGACTAGAACCCAAAGATAATCAATCTCAAGAAATGTTGTACAAAAGAGGAGAAAGAAAAACTGAGTCAATTGTTTATCTCTTATCATGATGTATTCACATGGAGCTATTATGATTTAAATACCTTGAAAATTCATGGAGGGAGATTTGGTCTTGCTCTGGGACAAGAGAAAAGAACCAAAAGGTATGCATGCAACATTTGATTCACTATGGAAAGGTCCATTTAAAATACATCAGGTGTGTGGAATGAAATCTTTTAAGTTGGCTTATCCAAATGACATGATCTTACCATTATCATATGATGAGCAAGATCTAAATTTGTATCGACTATGAAACAAGTGATCCTTGTAATTGTACTATAATAGTTATGTTTTCTTTTTAGTGTTGTGTTCCATTTTTGTTCTATCTTGGGTTCAGTTGTTCTTTTCTATTTTGTTTGATCCTTTGTTTTGTGAAACCAGAGATTCTGAGTCCTTGCTTCATCCCTTACGGTCCTCATCCCCAATCTGTGCCAGCTGTTGCCATATTTTAGTCCCTTGTGTAAAATTGGCATTGAAAATTTTAAAGCCTAGTTAAAGGTTATTTTTTATGTTCAAGTCTCTAAGTGTCGAGATTTTCAAGAACTGGCTGCCTATTGGATATTCAGGATTTAGGTGTGGTTGGGTATTTAGGAATTGGATGCAGTTGGGATGTCAAAAAAGTGGGCACTCATGTTTGTTCAAGTCTTTCAGTTAGTCTAGGTCCAAAGTTCTAGGTCCCATCATAATTTGTTACACTAGTGGCAAAAGTTAAAAGTTTAAATAAAAGAAGAAAGTACCAAAGTGTTTCATTATGAAAAATTTATGTTCAAAGTGCTAATGGTGAAAATGGAAGCCCGGTGGTAGGATTTATGAAACTCTGAAGAGATGTTGAGACCCACGTCATGTCAAGTCATAAGCAGATTAAAAGATGGCGAAAATGGAAACATGGTGGTAGAATTCCTGAAACTCTAAAGAGATGCTAGGACCCATGTCGTGTTAAGTCATAGTTGATAGATTGAAAGATGGCAGAAGAGGTTAACTTAGTATATTCCCAATTGGTGAACAATGAAAAGACTTATTACCTTGGCAGAGCTCCTTGTTCCAGAAAAGGACGCTTAAAGTATGCATTCATCGAAAAGAGAAGGGAGAAAGTGCAATTCTCTAAATACCAAAAATGGGAGGCTTGTGGTGGTCAGAAGGGCTTCAAAAAAATTTCATCATAGTTGCTCCAATGGTGGATTCTAAAGAAAGGTATGAAAAATACCGCCTAACAAAGAGGAGAAGAATCAGGATCAGTGGTGTTGAGGTGCCAATTCTAAAAGTTTCATATGATAATAGTTGATGTTCTGAAACACCACAAGAACTGCAAGGCTCAGAAGATGAGGAGATATCACATAGCATTATAGCATTTTAGCAATGCAAATCTAGCCAAAGGGCCTCTATCAATGCAACATTTGATAAAGAGGAAGATGCAAAGTCTATATAGATTTTAGCATGTTTATTTTTCTGTTCTTACTCTTTTCTGGTATTGACATCTGTCATGATTTTTTTTAAATTAATTTTTAAGGACTGTTATTGTAAGTGTCACAGAAGACAAATGGACTATTTATATCTTTGTTGAACATTTTTTTCAAGATAAAAAATCTTAATATAATTTCCCCCCCTTATTGTGACAACTATGTGAGATTCAAAGTTATTTTATGATTGTTGTTCAATAGAAAGTTTGGGGTTGAATGGGTGAATATATGTGGTTGAAACTAATTGATTATAGATGTTGAGCCATGTTTTAAAATATATGGTTATGAGGTGATCCATGAGTCACTATTAGTTTCTCCTTTATGTTATATTCATGTTATTTGGCATATATATATTCCTTTAATAGTTGAATTGTGTATGATTTTCATAGTGGTGAGAGTATATGTAGAAAAATCTTTATGATGATTATGCCTGTGTTTGTTTTTCCACAGTTGTGAAGAATAAGACACAATATTAGAATTTTCTTTACAAGTATTAGACTTATCATAGGTGTGTCATGGTGATGAACATATATTAGAAGCCTATTCTTCTCGCTGGTTAAGAAAATACCCCCATTTATATTTAGAAAATTCAAAACAAAAATTAATTGAAGATTTGTCACAGGGAGATGTACCTACAAAATAAAGAGATCAAACTATTGTTTTGATATTTCAATTTTTTTAGCTATTATTAATAGAGAGGGCTTTAGTGAGGGTTTGAGTCAATATTATAAAAGGCCTATCTATTAACTAACAATAGGGTAACCAGAGACTATCCTTCAAGACCTTGAAGCGGGAGCTCAATGGAGTGAAGGAAAGTTGATGATAGCGATGATACTATGAAAGCTATTGCAATACAAAAAAAATGATGTAGAAGATAATTGTAGAGATCAAGAGAGTGGAGTTAAAATGTAGCCAAGAGAAAGCCCAATTGAGTGAAGAAAACCAAATGAAGTTCAAAAACCATATTATAATGGAAAAGGTCCAAGTTTTGGTATCGATGGGAGGTGGTATGAGAGGTTATCCTATAGGGGTGGTGATTTTAATAATTCAATGACTCACTACACATTTGTGGATTTGCATGACGAGTGTGCACTATGTGAACATCTTTATTGTGCACACATTTCTTGAGCCAATCAAGCTGCATGACCAAGAATCACAATAGACAGTGAGAAGGAAAAACAAAGGATAATGTGGAATTTCACATTTTGGCTAAGGTAGGGACATTATGTAATGGTAAATTACATAATGGTGCAAATTTACAACATTTCATTTTTCCCTGACTTTAGTGAGCACACCATGACAGAGAATGCAAGCTAAGGAAAATAGAAATTACCTGATTTACCTATAGGGTCTTCATCCACATAGGGTTGTTCCTAACAAGAAAGTGCTAAATTATTTCTAAGTAACATCCAACATACAAATTGGAGATGAGCATGCTAGATGATGAAGTCAAGTTGTAGATAAATACCATTAATGGTACATTGATATGGGTAGCAAGTTGTGTTATTCTAGATAGCCATATGATAGGGCAATTTTGATAGTCCACCGATGCGAGTAGAAAAAGGTAGATAGTCATATGATAGGGTGAATTTAGATGTGTGTTGACACAAGTAGAAAAATCTAGATAGTTATGTGATAGGGAAAATTAAGAAACACATTGACATGAGTAGAAAAAGCTAGATAGTCATGTGATAGGGTGACTTAGATCACACTAGTACAAGTAGAAAATGCTAGAAAGTCATATGATAGGGTGAGATTTGATAAGATAGTGGATTGAACCCTACAAAGGTGGACAAATAAATCAATTTTTTTCAAATTTTTTTGATAAAACTTGTGATGTAGAGACAACATTATAATAAGACAATTATACAATAAGGTATAAACAATGTAAACCCTCCAGTATAATGGACCATGATGCTTAGAGGGGAGCACATGATATTTTAAGGAGAGATAAAGACATTGTGGCATGTCAACATATGAGATGTTTCCATGGAATGCCACTTCCTAATGGATGACATAAGATATTCATAACAACCAAACAAAGAAAGGGGATTTGATTAGTCGATGTCAAAACCCAAAAGAGGGACAAATATATATGATATAAATCATCTCAGGGATATTTTATTAGGGAAAAATTAGCTTGGATCTCAAGAAGTCCAACTCAAGATAAATTAAAATTAAAATTAAAATTTGGGTCAACATGGAAGGGAAGCCTAAATGCCCCCAATAGTTGGCATCATTCCCAAATGTTAAAAAGTAATGCATAATAGATAGAAGAATGAGACAAAAAATATAAGAAGGAACACAATAGATAACCCTATATTTCTAGGTACCAACAAAGTACAAGGGTCCTTGAGAGGGGAAACAAATTAATAGACAAGAATTGGGGAACACATAAGGGCACATACTAATCTAAAGATGTAGAAGTGGGTGCTGCTTTCATAGATTGTCCACTAATAGATCACCATCCTCCAAATTTTGATCATATGGGGAGGAAGGTTGATCCTGCAGTGATATGACCACTATAGTAGCCCTAGGTGCCTCACTAACAACCAAATCCACAAATGAAGCTTCTTCGACATTCTCATCCAAGAGATCAATTGAGGGGAGTGAGAGGGATCAAGTGAAGATATTCGTCAATGCTAGAATCTCCTCAAGAGCGTCAAACATACAAGCCTCATAGCTTGCAAGTGAACCATGTTGAGGCAAATATAAAGACACCACATCGACCTCTGCAAAAGGGGCAAAGATGAACTCAAGTGAAGCCAAAGCTTTCTCCACTATGAGAATCAAGAATAGAAGTGGATTTTTTAGAGTGGACTTGTGACGAAAAAACTCAAGCACATGGTCCTACTTGAACTTCCATTTGAAGTATGGTGGTGAGACTCATTGATCCACTGTAGTTGGCCTAAGAACTCCAAAAAGATAGGATAAAAGTCAAGAGATGAGGTTGACACAAACTAGGTGGACATAACTATACTAGACACTACCTATGTGTGCAACATGTTCACGTGTGTAGAGAAATTCAAGATATTTTCTAGGAAAGTAATCAACATATGCACCTGTGATGGAGAGATAAAAAATTGGACCCACTTGGCATAAGGCCTAATAGTCACCCCTAGTGTATGGGGAAGCAAAATAGAAGAGGTGACTGGGTGAAATGATGCAACAACTGGAACATAAATAGGAGCAAGAGTAGAAGTGACATACATAGACACCAATGAATCACTCCCCACCTTCATAGAAACCTCACTAGCCCACACCCTCTCTTTCCAACAACACTTACTCTCATGGGAAAGTTGGTTTTGATGTAGATTTAAGACAATTTGAGATGCTTATGAGGAAACAATGTCATCCTACTCCATGGGTGTGATCATTAATGTTCTTGCTAGAAAAATAAGTTCCCTACTAATGAGTAGGAGGTGGCACTAATGGAGAAACTATGGGACTAGTCATGGGTGTCCTTCCTCTTTTTTCCTTGAAAGTGACAGGTTTAAGAAAGGAATCCCTTAGAGGTTGAGGAGAAGGTTCTATGGTATAAAGTGCAATCCTAGGTGATCTATTATACTTTCCACAAATAGTAAGTGAGAGGTATGTCTGCAAGGATTAGGATGGGAAAAGGTGGATGCACCTTACCTTTCGGTAACATGGGTACCTTTCTTTTGTCTAGAGTAAGTGCAGATGTGGTAACATAATACACTGCCTGAGGTTACAAAGATCAAGATGGGAAATGAGGTTTCCCATGAAGCACATTCTTTCCATGTGTCCTCAACAAAGAAGAGAGAGAAGGTAAAGTATGTTGTAATGTCCCCAATTTTTCCAACATCAGAGTTTCAAGGATTAGCCTATTATTTTGATCCTCGTAGGCTAATTATTATGGATAGAGGGTCTTTTGAGGAAGAACCCTATCTTGGGAGGGTCTTGTCTTCTCCATAATGTAGTAAGTTACAGGTTGGTCTTCGTTTGGCTCATATCAGACTTTGTTTGGGCTTAGTTGTGTTTACTTACTATTTGTGGTAAGTCAGGTGTTGATTGAGATGGACCCTTTCTATTTTTGGAAAGTGCATTTGGTCACCTGGAGAAATAATAGGTGTGACTCCTATTTTAGATGACATATTTAAATGACGAGTATTTTGGGAGTTATTATATTTTTAGTGGCCAAATTATTATTAAATCATTAAATGGCTTATTATAAAGTTATAATTTGACTTTATAATTTCACTTAAGTTGAGGGTTAAGTCATCATTGGAAGGGGCCATTATTTAATTGATTATTAAACCTAAGCTGCATTATTATAACGATACTTTATTATAATAATGTTTTAAAGGAAGTTGTTATAAAATGATGTTGTGTTGAAGAAGCTTCTTAAGTGAAAAAAGTAAAGTTGAAGCTTTTTCAAAAAGCTTATATATTCAACTCGAAAAAGCACTTTACTCATCCATTGTTCATTTGATGAAAATTTTATGAAGTTTCTTGGTTGTGAGAAATGGCTAGGGTTTGAGGACTGATTCCTCATTCTACAATTTGAATCATCACTGATTGATGATGAATTTTGCCACTGAAATTCTAAGAATTCAATTATGATTTTGTGAATTCAATTTGGTGCTGAGGTATACCAAATTGGAGGAAGAATTATCAAGTTATATTTGATACAAAGGGTTTTCTAGGTTGGATCAAATTTACATGGTATATCTACGGATTTGTTCTAAACAAGAGTATTGGGTGAATAGTATATATTTTATTTGTTGCCGTAATGTTTCCAATAAGTGCCGTATAGTTTAAATTAAGAACTGGGAGCTGTTATTGGTGTTGCAGTCCTTTCTTTGGCTGTGTTAATGATTGGTAAAGGGGCTGCATCTTATTTTAAGGCTGGAGTTACTCACCTAGGGGCTGTGTGTCTTCTCTCTAGGTAGCTGCATCTCCTTTCCTGGGGTGTTGCATTTCATTTCTTGAGGGTTGGATTAATCATTAGTAGTTGGCATCAATTCTTCCTTAGCTGCTTCCAATCTTGGTGGATGTTGACATTAATTATTATGCAACGTTTCTTCATAGAAGGTACAAAAAAAAATACTTGACTATTGTTTAATCCATGTTCAAGGTCTTTCATGATCAATAATTATATTGGTAAATAATCAATTTTATGATTATTGAATTAAATTGTTGTTGATGTTATTTTTTTAAAAGTCTGGAAATTTCTTATAAAATTATTTATATCTAAAAATACAAAAGAAATTGCAATTAAATTGAGATAGAAGTAAAGTCTACAACTAAGATCCAGTTGGGCTCTTTACATATGTTGAGCCTCGCGAGAGGACTAAGTAGAAGGAATGGGCATATGAACTACAAATTTGAAAGTTAATTACCTAACCTTATACTTTTGATAATTAAAAAAAAACAACTTGTCAGGGACGTAGGGGTCCTACTAGAGTAGGTCATAAATGATCCAAAAGAAATCCATTACATGACACTAGGGGATGGTACATTCATGGGGAAACTCAACACATTTATGCATAACCAAAAAGATGACTCCCATGGAGACTAGCTAGGGGATGACCAACTTGACTCTAAAAAAGTTTGATTTTGGAATGACAATAAAGGTTAAAAACACTTCTATGAGTCATACCTAGACCATGAAAGTGGTTGACCACAAAGGGGAAAGTGATAGTATTTCATGTATCCAGATGGTGGTAGAATACTCATCATACCTTACATAATTAAAGCTATTAATGGAAAACACCTTTTTAGTTTAAGGTCTACCCACCATGTGGTATAAACCATAACACCTCTAATACATGCCCCGTTGTTCAATATTGATATATAAAGAGGGGATGAATCCTCATTGTATCATTTTTTGATAGGAATGAATATTATGATTATGTTAGAAACCCTTCAACTAGGCAATGAGAGAGGAATTATCATCACCATATTAAAGAAGAGACTATCACTTAAAGGGGAAGGTTTGATGTAGAGGACCCTAATTCACATTAGATTCAGCAAAATGTGGAGAAATAAAAATTCACCAACCCCAAGAGAAGTTAAAATCTCAAGAGATTAACTAGCCCTTGCACCACCTCACTTCAAATAGCACTCTTGTGAGCTAGGAGATCAAGACAAATAAAATTCTAAAAATGTATTTAAAAACTTAGAAGAATTATAATGTAAAATGAAAGGGATGAAATAGATACAATATGTTGATAGATAAAAATATTTTGATCATGAGAAATGAAAGAGAAAAATAAATGGATCAAATATCAAAGTTTGTAAGCTCACCATCTCAGGTAGTAGTGTGGGTTGAGTATGATAGTTAGGGTGCTAGACATAAGTGTGGAACATGTTCATCTTGAATGGACACGACAAAAAAAAATGCACAACTCCCAAAATAACAACTAGATATAGGAAGTAAAGTATGCTAGTGATAAAGATACTAAAATAAACTAAACTATGCAAATGAAGACAAAGTGAAATAATAAGGTGGAAGAAAAACTCGCAACCCAAAGAAGATTGAATAAAGGTCAAAAAATTCAACTGGTTCATCCACATCTTCTCACTTCGATAGATCTATACACATGAAAATAATGAAGATGGTTGTGGGCTTTATAGGAGCTTGTTGCAGTCAAACCCTAATTTTGTTGTTTCCATATCCATGGACAACAAGATGGATAATTTCTGATAAATAACCAAAACAAACAATGAAAACAAATGAATAATTCTAATAAGGTGAAAAAGAAAACATGATATGCTCAATAAAATGCAAGATATGATAAAAAGAGACTCCCTTCCAAGACCACAAAGTCGTAGATCAATGGAGTGAAGGGAAATTTTATGATAGTGGTGATGCCAATGCACTATGAAAGCTATCCCAATACAATAAGAAAAGTGATGCAAAAGATCAATTGTAGAGCTCAAGAGTGCATATGAGTGAAAATGTAGCGAAGAGAGCCCAAGTGTGGGAAATATACCAAATGAAGTTAAAAAAAAATAATTAATGTCAAAGGGTCAAGTTTTGGTATTAGTGGGCATTGGTATGAGGCATTATGCTACCGAGATAATAGTTGTAACACTTCAATGATTCATTGAATGTTTGGAGGTTCACAAGACAAGTGTGCACTGTGCGATCATCTCCAGAATGCACACATGTCTTGGGATGACCAGGTTGTGTGGACAATAATCTCAATGGACAATGCCAAGGCTAGGAAAAGGCTTATGTTGAATTTCACATTTCAGCTAAGGTATGGATATTACGTAATGGTAAATTACTCAAGGGTACAAATTTATGACATTACATAAATAGTTGAATATTTCAATACAAAATTTAGTCCATTTTTAGAGGCACAAACTATGAATGTGCATAGACAATATAATTTACATGAATATAATGGAAATATTATATGGAAAGAAGAGTGTAGAATGACTAAAAGAGGGGAATATTTAAATTTATTATGTAAGGAAAAAATTGAAGTATTTGTTGGAGCTAGAGTTGGCTATTTACTTATGAAGAGTTCTTGAATAGGGTTATATGAACTACAACTATTATTAATGTATATGGGACATTACATAATGAGTTCTAGATGTTGTAGTGTGGTTTGAGGGATTATCTTAATTTATTGATGCTACATTCTCAACTACAAGTAATTTGGAGAACACATAATGATATAATTGTAGGCATGTTAGTATAACTATGTTTGATATTGTAGGTGCACTTGTGTACTATTGGAATAGTTGTGATGAAAACTAATATTATGGTGCTACTTTGGGACATGCCTAGAGGCATCAAAAGAAACTATACATTGTCAAGAGTGTGTCTTTGGTATTGCAATCCACAAAGAGTGTTTAATTGTAGTGTACAAAGACAATTACATAGTTTAGTAGAGTGGCTCAATAAGATTTAACAAAAAATGAGTAGTAATAATTTAGTTGTTATAATATCCCTAGAAGACTCAATCATGCAACCACAATGGTAAATCCCTACATAAAATAATGTAATTCAAAATATTAATTCATAAATTGTATTATGCTTGGGAATAGACTGTAATTCATATCAACAGTATGAAGAAAATAATGCTTCTTTATAATATTCCTAACCAGTATGTCTCAATCCCTAGATCATTTGAATGAACTCATTAAACTTTGATTCACTTCATCACTAGATGGAAAATATTATAATTCCAATAGCTTCCTCTGAACTCCCTTCCAAAGAGCACTAATTGTAATTTTATGCTTTGGATGCAAAAGTTGAATAGTCTGGAAACACTGGAATTATCATAACTCAATTATTTTCCAAAGAAATGTTTCACCTTCAATAACCTTTAGAAAAAAGTAATTTGAACCATCATATTCCATCATTATGAATACCCATTTTAAAAAATGTTCTCCACGTGCCAAGGACCTTTCATATTTTCCTTTTCATTGAAATTGAACTTTCATGAACAATAACATGTTTCTTCTGCATCATTTTTTATGAAATTAGACTTCAATGAACTTCTTTTGATGTTTGTACTATTTTGCAAATCAGTGAAAGTGTCGAAACAATATTCTTTCAATGAAATGTAAGGTTAAAAACATTATGTTTTGTACGAGAACAAATTTTGGCTATTGTCCCTCTCAGTTGTTTTCCTTGATGCCAAAGCTCCAAATCTTAGATAGTGGATATGTACTCTTGGTGATGTTTTTTTGGTTTGGCATATTGGATAGGTATCTTGTTGATGCAGGGAAGGGATGGAGGATCCAATAATGGATGATCCAAACCTACACTAATGATTATAACAACAACAAGCACAATGGAATATAACAAGATAATGTTTCAAAATAGAATTTCATTCAACATGCCTGACTGTAAGGCCTTCCAGGTTACAACCTTATATAATGAATTTACAAAGTATCCAAGATAGTCCAACTCTGAAACACATCAACAACTAATTTACAGACTTACTAATCAACTCAACATCATCTGTAGTCCTCTTTGTCACTAGTGCCATCATTTGCTGCACTATCTTTTTCAGAAAGCTCATTTGCCTCTTAATCTCAATAAGTTCCTCAGCCATATCATTCTCTTTTTCTTTCAAACTCAGCTTCCTTTTATCCACAGGAATAGGTTCATCAATTCTCTGCTCCTGAGGTTTGTCATAAGGACAACACCTAATAACTCCACATGCCTTAGCCCCAACTTCCTACAAAGGTAAAATTTATGCCTAGATCCACCATGCATTACCACATATGTATTTGCATGACCATCAAACAAAACATGTCTATCAAATTGCCTAGGTCTCCCAAGCAATAGATGACAAGCATCCATGGGCAATACATCACATAATATTTCATCATGATAAGATCCAATCTAAAAATTAACCAAGCTTTTCTCTTCAATCCTAACCTTAGACACATCTTGTATCCAACTAATCTGATAAGGATTAGGATGTTTCCTTCTTTCCAAATTGAATTTACTAACCATCTCTTCTAAAACAAAGTTTTTAGAACTGCCACCATCAACTATAACATTACATACCTTATCCTTGCACTTACATCTGGTTCTAAACAAATTTCTTCTTTGTACTGGTTCTTGGACACATGTAGCCAACCTCCTAGTGAGAAGAAATTCACCTTGTTCTACAACATTCTCAATGTTTTCTTTAGCAGTTAATGCAACTCTTTTCTTAGGACATTCAAAACTTCTATGACCTTGTTCACCACATTGATAACAATTAAAATTGAACTCATTTCTCCTTCTCCCTCTCTATCAAACATTTTAGTTATTAGCAACTGGACCACTACCAGATCCTTCATCAGTCTTCTTAGGATTGCCTCTAGCAACTGTTTCATCAGTCTTTCCACTTTTGTTCCTATTATTTTGTCTTCCTTCAAACCTCTTGTTAAGCTTCTCCTCAATCTTCAATGCCATTTAATAAGCATCTCCTATATTTTTCATCCAAATAGTAACTCTTCTTGAATACTAGGTCTCAAGCCATAAACATACCTAGCAACCTTGTCTTTATCAGCTTCAGAATGACCAGTCCTAATCAAGAGTCTGTAAAACTCTTCAGTATACTCTTGCACTGATTTGTTTGTCTACTTCAAAGCTTGCATCTTATTAAACATCTCCAATTCATAATCCATCGGAATGAATTTCTTTTTCAACTTGTCAACCATTCGGTTCCATCTAGTGATCTTTTCTTTTCCTCTTCTACTTCTTTCCAATTGAACTTCTCTCCACCAAATATTTGCATGACCCTTCAACTTAGTCTTTGCAAATTGAACTCTATCAAGATCTTCTATTTATTCATACTTAAAGTATTCATCTATCTCATCAATCCAATCAATTAACTCTTCTGGCCTAAGACTTCCAACAAATGTAGAAACTTCAATCTTAGGTCTCTTCCCAATTTTAGACATAGCTTTCAGGATTCTACTTTCTTCTGGATCTCTGACTTCTTCTATAGATTCTTCAAATTGATCTTCTTCAGACTCATCACTATCATCCTTCAAGGTAGTCTTATTTTTCAATTCCTCTTGTAGATCTTGCACTTGTTTCTACAAAGCCCTAAAATCATCAAGACTGAATTCTCCAACAGGTTCTTCCTTTGAGATCTCTCGAGCTCTCCTGAGAGGCATCTTCAATCCAAGGTCTTGGTGTAGATTGCCTCAACCTCGGTGCTCTATCCACACACTCAAGATATTCAAGATCTGATAGCACTTAACATAGTGTAGGGATGGAGGATCCAAAAATGGATGATCCAAACCTACATTGCTGATTATAACAACAACAAGCACAATGGAATATAACAAGATAATGTTTCAAAACAAAATTTCATTCAACATGCTTGGCTGTTAGGCCTTCTGGGTTATGGCCTTATAAAATGAATTTAAAAATTATCCAAGCTAGTCCAGCTCTGAAACACATCAGCAACTAATGGAAACACTAAGGCAGATCTAAACTTGAGCTCGCAAGCCTCCAATCAATCTCCTTATCTCCAAGCATGCAAACCACTAGCTCTGTTGTTACAATATTAGATAAAACATCTGATCTAAAAGATCTCTCAGGATCCAATTATTATTATACTCTCATTCTACTACCCATCTAACATCATCTCTCCTAAACATCTACCCAAGCTCTCAATATATAGCCAGCTAAGCCACAAGTCGGCTAGTTAGGCATTTAATTACATTATAGGTCCAGTTTGGAAGATTTAAACCAAAAATAATAAAAGAATGATCAAAACATGATGTGAATTTATATTTAGGTCCACACATGACCCAATAACATTTCCTTAACCATGCAAGGCTCCATATCATCACACGGAACTGCGCAAGAAGAAACACTCCACGTTTTGTGTGAAAACTGGCAGAAAATAGGTCCCCGAGAAAAATGGTCATAACTTTTTACTCATAATGAGTTAGGACTTTGGATCTTGGTAAAATATATTATTTTAGGTCCTCTTTAAGGAACTAATATATAAAATTCTGATTAATTAAGGATCAAGGTCGCTAGGACGCGCAATCAACACCAAAACTGCAGGAAAATACTGCTCTTACGGCAAGTAAAACAACTCCAACTTTGAAACGGTCCATCCAATCCTTATGGGATCTTAGGAGAAGGTTCCAAAATAGGTCCTCAAAATAATTTAAGCTTCACACAACATGAAACCAAAAAATTAAATGATTACAAAGAAAAAAATAGAAAATAGGAAATGTTTTTGGTTGATGCAAGATTGCTCAAAGCCCGAGATGCTCCTGCATCAATTGTATGAGTAGACATATTTTATGATTGGATTTTGTGGCATATTGGTATCTACTTGTATAGTTGACTTATCTTGATTAACAATGATCTTTATTGATCCATGAAATTTGATTAGTAGAACATTTATTGGTATCATAGTGATATTGTTACATATTGATTTAAGTGACAATGTGATACTGATATTCATATATATGCACAAGTTTTTAAATTGAATCGGTTCATCTTATTGAGAGTGGACACACAAACACACACAAAAACAATGATAGTGACCTATTTCATCTTGTGGTTTATATCATTGTTTTGCATACTTATTGGTTGACACATTTTTAGTCTTGATCACTATTGGAGTCTTATGCCTTATGCATTTTTTTTCTCTAATAAGGGTTTAATATTCTATCAATGGTCTCATTGATTGGATATTAAGGTATTATTGTAAACCTCAATCATAAGTTATTAAAGTTCTAATCAAATACACAAATATCTTGTATTAGGTGATAATGCACATTACAAAGTCATGATTCACATAGAATAGATCTGTACCTTGGATACTATTGGCAGTGGTATGACATTTGACATGACAATTTAGTTTAATTGTTACAATGACACTTGATATGGTACTTTTTTTTAATTTACTTGATATGGTACTTTGACATAAGAAGTTTGGTTTCATTTTTTATAGTACAATGATACTTGATTGAAAGTATATATGGCAGTTTGACATGACTACCTATTAGAATTATTGGTCTTGGCTTTGGAAAACACAAAAATTTAAATTTGTGAACATAGTATATGATGCACCATACTATAAAGGGTGATTATATTTTTGAATTTTTACATGAGTTTAAAAACTCATTACAAGTGTGTCGAAATATCATTATTAAGTTGACTTGTCGACATCTTTGGTTAAATGTTTATTGTCTAGTGACAACATAATTGGAAAAAACATTAAAATGTGAATTTGACAATTATCATTAAGTTTGACATTCAAATGTCATTATGATTATATCACTTGAGTATGTTATGACTTAGGACACCAAAGAAGAAAAAATTATTTTAGAAATATTTGAGGTACATTTTCTACAAACCCTAATGAACTAGGGCACTAGCATTGATAGTTGTAATGGTTTGGAGATTTTTTTTGGGATGACAATGGACTTGGAGAAGAAGGTAGTAAGAATGAGAGCATGGTGGTTATTGAAATGACTCTTCTTGAATCTAGTAATCTCATTCTTGTTTTAGTTGGCAAAAGGAATTTATTATAGTTTGTTAAAACTGTTAATAGAAGTAAAGTTTTTACTTTGGTATGGATAACAGTGGATTAAGAAGATTACTTGGTCTATTATGAAATGCATTCTAAAAGGGGTTTTTGTAACAGTTACAAAATGGCAAAAATTTATGATTTTTTGTTCTGTTGAGAATAGCTATACTTTGTTAAGTTTCCTTATCTATTCTTTTGTTGATATTATAGTTTGTTACATATAAGAGTTTTTCATTTTTTGATTATGGAGTAAAGTGGGAACACTATGAAAAGAAAAGAGGGTTTTTGGTTTTCAAAAGAAGAATTTTTTAAGGGTTTCTCATTTTCAATAGGATATATATGAGAATTAATTACAAATAAAATATGTAGAAAGTATGTGTGCATAGATTTGCATTTTACAAAAACTATTAAAAAGGTTTAATTATTAAAAAATTCATATAAGAGGAGAGCTCAAGCATATTTTTTAAGGGTTTTCTTTGCATATTTCAAAACAATTATATATGAGGCTTTTCACTATTCTATATGATACAATTTGGTCATGTTTTTAAAACATAGTATTGAATTAATTAATGCAGTGCTCTATTTGTATAGCTTGGTCATATTGCTAAAAAATAGAGATTTGCATAGTGTTGTTGTTTCTGAATCTCAAAAGTAATGAGATATTAAGAGAATATTCTCAATTGAAAGAGGTGATACTTTATCCATGTATAATTTTATCTCTATTATGAACTATGTTATGAATTTTTCTAGTGAGGTATGTTCATCATTCAATGTGCAAATAAAATCTAGTGAGGCATTATATGTAGCTAGTGAGGTTTTTCCAATAAGGCATTTTTTATTAAGCCAACAAGGCACTTTGTGAGTGGGTTTTCATTCCTATGAGGGTTTTCCACTTATGAAAATCATTGTGTCATGACTCTACTATGAGAATTGTGTTTTGCATGTTAATGCACCATTTTGTTTCATTATACTTGTTATGATTAAAAGATTATATCCTCAATTCATTGTTACCATAACTGATAGTAATGTTGAAGATTGATTATCTGATGATGATGATGATGAAGACCAACCAAGATCAAATGAATACATGATAGTAGAAATGTTAAGTCAGTTATTGTCTTGTCATTGATGTCAAGCAATTTATTTTTGGTTTATATTATGTTGCCATATCAGTCGGTAAATGATATAAGTTGAATAAGTTAAGAAGAAGAAGAAATGCCATGTTGTGAAGTTGAAGAACTTAAATGGGACACCAATACAGATAGGAAAATGATTAGATTATGTTGATATAATTTTTTCTACCTAACATATGGTTATATCAAATCGGTAAAGTATGATAATGAATATTTGTCAAGTCGGTAAGCAAAAGAGTTTTTGGCTACTGAGTAGGAAAAGTCACTCGGTAAAGGTAAAAGGTAAAAATGAAGTAATTCATTAAAGGAAAAGGAACCAAAGACACCGAACATAAAAGAAAGGTTTAGGCACCGAGTGAAGTTAACCGAAATACAAATGGAGGACACCAAGAAAGGAAAAAAATATTAAAAGGATTGGAATGACATTTAATGATTAGCTACGATGAGATGGATGATCATGATGACAAGGAAAGTTAGTTACATAGATCTACAAACAAGAAAATTCAAGGTGAAGATCTAAAACTTAGATCTAAACAGTTAAATCATAAGGAACAAGTTTTAAGAAAGTTCAAGTTCCTAGGTGAAAAGAAAATGTGTTACCAAGATCCAGATTCAAGGTATAATGAACTGGACGGTTAAGATTGATCAAAGGAAAATGTAATAGAGGAGATTAAGAGGCAAAAATTGTCTATATAAAGGATGGATTTGTATGAAAAAATGGCTTGCAAATTAAATAGTTGAAGAGTCATTGACTGATGAAGTGAAGAAGGAACAAAGAGATTCCAAGTGGGAAAGATAGATTTGATGAAGTGTTGAAGCTAGTGGAAAGTGAAGTATTGAAGTGAATATAGAAGAGCACACAAAGGATCTGGTTATGCAAAGATAGTTGCAAGTTTATAGGTCAATATTTTTACTATTGCTTACTAACATTTCTAACAGAGAAATCTCTTAATAGAGTGGACTTAACAGTCTTATTGTAAAATCCTTGAAAAAGGTAACATTCTAAAGAGTGTTTGAAGCCCTCTAACTAGGCCACTCCTAATAGGGTGAAAATCCTAATAGATCTAAGGTAAATCCCTTGACCGGTTCACACCTAATAGTGTGCATTGTAATCTTTAACAAGATTTGCCCTTAACTGGGCGTACTTCAAAAGAGTATTTTCTTAGTGGGTGACAATTCCCATAGTGTTTTACCAAAGATGGGTTTCAATGTTAAATAATGGTGTTAAATGTGATGAATGATTTGTGTGAATGATTTACTGATTGTTAAAGTTTATTTATTGTTGTCGGTAAATAGTGAAGTTTATTTTATCGAGCTATCATTGAGTTAATCAGAGACAAGTTTTTAGGTATTTAGAATCAGGGATTACTGATTCATCCCCCTCTCCATAATCTGACATTCATATGGTGTTTTGGTTCATTCTTAAAAAATTTGAATTGAAATTTAAATTGCCCAAGAAAATTGATACAACCACCTCTCAATTTCCTCTATACTCCAACAAGTAGTATCAAATCCATACCCTTTGCATATGTCTAACTGACTTATGGTTTTCTTGATAGTGGAGTACTTGTCATGGAAAATCAAGAAGGCCTCTCTACTTCTAGAGCACCTTTATTTGATGGTACTGGCTATGATTTTTGGAAATTTAGAATGAAGCATCATATAACCTCTCTAGGTTATGAAGTTTGGGTTGCAATTGAAAATGCATATATTGCCACTACACCACCCTCTAATCTAGATGAGAAAAAAGACCATTAGTGTGATGCTAGGAGGACCAATACTATTTGTTGTTTTCTAACAAATGATGCGCTAGTCAAAATCATGGATTGGAAAAATGCGAAATCCATTTGGGATAAATTGTCTAGTATTTAGGAGGGTGATGAAAATTTAAAAGAATTTAAGTTACAAACCTTTAGAGCTAGGTTTGAAATCCTAAAAATGATAGAGGAAGAGAAAATTTATGACTATCTTTTAAGAGTTCAAGAAATTTTTAATTCTATTCGTGGTCTAGGTGAGGAATTAGAAGAAACTACTATTATAAAAATTGTGTTAAGATCATTAACAATTAAATATGATTTTAAAATCTCTGCTATAGATGAAAAAGATATAAACAAAGTGACCCTAGATGCATTGCATGACTTCTTTATAGCTTATGAAATGATGATTACCAATGATAATCCTACCAACAAAGAAACTTCATTTAAGTATGTTAAAATTAATGAAAAATATGACTCAAAAAAATTATATGACAATGAATTTGCCTTTGTGAGTAAATTAAGGAGAGGGTCAAGAAAATTACCCTTTAAATGTTCTGTTTGTGGCAAGATCAGACATTATACTGCTTAATTCTGTAATAAGGATGCTAATAGTGATGACGAGGATAATAGAAAACAAGGGAAAATAAAACAATATAATGATTTTAAGAAAAAAGAAAACCTTGAATGATGATATAACAAATAGTTGTTTAGAAGAATATCTTGAAGAGGGATGTGAAACCTTGTTTATGACTATTGAGTGTTTTAGTGATATTGAATAAAACAATGAATCTGATTTGGATCTTGAAGTTGACGTTGAAGGTGAACTAAAATTCTCTCTTAATGAGATTAAGCCAAAAAGGAAGGCAAAGTGCAAAAAATTTAGACTCTCAAAGATATTGACAACTTAATTCACAAGATTAGTGAATTATAAGAACAAGTATCTAAATTAAAACTACAACTAGAGGAAAACAAGAAGATCCTTCAAGGAACTAAAAAATAGTTAGAGACAAAAGAAAAATAATGTTGCAACTTAGAAGCAATTTTTTTCCTTGAGAAACAATTTTGATACATGTGATGATAGTAAGAGACAAATTGATCTTCTAAATGAACAAAGTGGGTCCAAAGGAAAAATAGTTCTAAAAGGTGAGTGTTTAAACTCCAAGAACCATGTTGATACTACAAAAGACATTTTCATGGATAAAAAGTTAACTTATTTAATCATAACTTACATTTCTTTGACTATTATTTTAACTGTAGACAATTTGGACATAAAGAAAATAATTCTAAGGTTATATTTTAAAAAGGGCCTAATTTTGTTAATGGAAATTTTTTAATTTCTTGAACAAATTGAAGTGCCATAATTGTGGAAATTTTAGGCACATAACAAAAAATGTATAATTACTTCTACCTTACAACAAAACAAAGATGAAAAAATCAAACCCAATTAAACTAATTTGGAAACATAAGCAATATATTGTAAAAGCCAAAGCTATGATTGTGTAAACAATCCAACATGCTCAAATATAAGATTTATGAATTTTAGATAGTGTGTGATCTCATCATATGATTGGTGATAAGATCAAGTTCATTGAATATGAGGAATACATTGGTAGTAAAATTAGGTTTGGAAATAATTCTTGTATTCAAATAAAAGGAAAAAGGAAACATATTTTTGGATAGTGTTACTCCTATGAATGGTGTCTATTATGTAGAAGGTCTGATTCACAATATTATTAGTGTAAGTAAGATTTGTGACAATGATATCATAGTCATATTTACAGCTTTAGGGTGTCAAATTATTGAAAAATATGGAAATTCTATTGGAGTAGGCACAAGGAGAGATGTGGAGATGGGTTCAACCCTCTAAGAGGAGTTGTTCATCTTCTTAATGGTTTCTAGAAGACACACAACCTCTTCCTTCAATATAATCTTCTTCTCCCACAACTAGTTATTTATTTGTGTGAGTGAGGTGATTGCATTTTGTGCATCTTTCTGACAACCTATCCATGTCAGCTTACCAAGTTTGACTTTGGTGAACTTGTAATCAATGGATTGCATGTCTTTAGTTCACTTGCTAGCTAGAGGTTCAACAAATTCAGCATACTTGATGTCATTCTCATCTATCATGACCTTAGAAACTATATTTTCTTTCTTTCTCTTTGTGGTCTTAGCCTTGTTGATTGGTCTAATATCAAAATATTCTAGTGGAATCTCCTCTTTCTTTCTCTTTTGTTTGATGGAACTCAACCATGAAGGTAAGGATAAAGAAGATAAACCAAATGCTAAAGTTGTTAACAAGTTGGTTACTACCTTCACTTGTGCATCAATGGTAACAATGGAAGGGGATTTTGTCTATATGGATACTAGTGTAGGACTTCTCCATGTGACCTTAGCCATGAATTGCTCAAACTTAGTAGTAGTAGTATCTAACAACATATCAAAGGTGGAATAGACACAAAGGAGAGAGTAGAATATATGTTAAACACATTCTCAATAACTCCATATTGATCTTCCAATGTGAATACAGTAGACACTGAGGAGATAGGAAAAACATGTGTAATCCCAGTAGGGTCTACTAGAGGAACATGCACCATGGAGAATGAGTCCATATCTATATCTAGCAGAGAGTCAAGAGACTCATCTGATAATCATTTGGAATCTGAGAGTTCTTTCATGACTACTGTGCCTATGGGGTGAGGCACCTCAAGAGAAGGTTCCTCGAGAACGGGCTCTTTCATTTCATCATCGTTAGAACCAATGTGAATCCTCTTAGGCTCTGCAACTTTTATCTCAAGAACCCCACCCGTTGCCTTACCCCCTTTGATGGTAAGTTTCAGAAGTGAAGGAGCTAGAACCTTAGATGTAAAAGTACTATGCTTTCCTTTACCTCTAATTTTAGATCTCAAGCCAACTGGACTAGCAAGATCAAAACCTTTATCTGGCTTGATTTTGATGCTTTTCAAACCCCTTTTGTTCAACCAAATATTGGTATTTTCCAAAAATTGATTGAAAGAAGTCCTAAATGGACATGATTTCTTTAGTCACCATGATGGAGGAAGGATTGGAAGATCCTCTATATGATGCTTTAGATAATAAGGATCAAGGGTGTCTCCATCATCTTCAACCCCTTCAGGGATCTCTACAAGGTTGAAGTCAACTATTTTCTTGATGATTAACCTGCAATAATCCATCTTGTGAATATCCACCTCTATGCACAAGTCAATCCAGAGGTCCTCAAGGTGATGCACGTGCACAAATTGTTTCCTCATTTTGTCATCTAGACCCCTCCAATAAAAGTAACTCCTTGCCATGAAATTCTTGAGAGTGATCTTCTGAAGCTCAAATTCCATGTTCTTCACTTTTGGGACTATGTCCAAGGAGTACCCACCAATATTGAGTTATTTTCATGAAGAAATTCCCAGTCCTAACCTATTTAGTATGGTCTGATGTGTTTAAACCCCCTTGAGCTATCTTGTCGATTCCATCAGAATAATCTTGTCTGTAGGATACCTTAGAAATATATATGGTTTATCTTTAAAATAACCAATTCTCATATAGGTGAAGTTGGGGAGTTGTAGGAAAAGACAACCATAATCATTTACGTTGATCCATGCTTTATCTGAAACCCACTTCTTAGGAATGTTGTTATTAAATAAGCACATGTAGTGCCCAAGGAATGTATCTTGTACCCTCCTATAATGCACTTGACTAGATTTTAGAGGCATTTGATCATAGTACTCCCACACATGTATAATTTTCCTATCTCCCTTGGTCGAGAGGCCATAAAATGATCCAAGGGAAGCAACAATGTACACCATGTATGAGGTCATATAGAATTTACATGTGGAGGAAACTTGAGACAATTTCTCAAAAATAATATCACTGATTATTTTCCCCCAAAATATCTTTTGATTAGACTTGATTTTGAATGATGTGAACTTGTAAATCCATGGTTCAAAAGTTTTAGAATCCCTGAGTCCTACAATCCTACTGAGTAGTGTATTGAGATCATTGCTCTCCTCCTTGAATTCACACTAATGGATTCCCTTAGGCCATCAACACAAGTTAGGCCTCTTGTTGATCAACCAATGATCATTTTCGTAATTGATCTAGTACTGTCTATCTTCATTCCATCTTACCAAAGACTTCTCCTTTGAAATGTTTGAAACTAGAGGAGTGGGTGACACTTTGAATATTTTGTCTATGGTATTTGGATCTAGGCATATGATGGTATTTCCATCTTGGTCTCTAATAGTTCTGGTGTTGGCATTATGATGAAGTTGTTTGAGTCCAAGAGGATGAAGTGTTGATGTGGTGTTTTCATTGCTAGAAACAAAGCATACTAGGAGTGATAGATCAATCATATCAATAGTGCATCAGATCATCTAAGTAAATTTATTAAGTGTTCAAGTGTACCAGTTGTAGGATATGCATGTGTGCAATAGGTGATCAGTGGTGAAGATGCTAGTGGATCCAGGTTATGAAAACCATGATTTATTATTTTCAGTATCATGTCTATCTATTTCTATGACTGCATCAACTAATTTGAAGTGCAACAAAAGTTATGAGGTATAGAACCAGTAGTATCAGTTAGAAATGTTCACTAACAATGTATGTTTGATGAATCGGTAATGCATTGGAGAAAAAGTCAAATTATGTTTTAATTCCTTATTGAATTGTTTAAGGCTAACATCAAGGAATTAAAAATGATGAATTGGCACTCTCTCTCAATTATTTTAGTTGATTTGAAAGCTAAATTTGGTAAAATTTTTTAGGGTTTCCATTGAATTAAAAAAAGAATCTATAAAAGGAAATGTTAATTATAATATGAGTTGTTGCGATGCATGAAGGTGATTCATGAAGTTAGGGAATAGGTGTTATAATTTTTTGAGAAGTGCATTAAGTAGAAGTAAAATGGATATGTTGTTAGGAATGAATGCTAAATATATCCTATAGGGGAGTATTCACAACCATTCTATAGCAGTTTTTGTTGCATTCATGACTTTGATTGTCATTGATGTCAACACAATGATCTACTGAAGATTAGTAGAGAAGTAGACAATGTTTGTATTAGCGCATGTGGGATATTGAAGATCAAGCTATGTGGAGTTGAGGAATTAATCTATGATGTTTCCTAAGAACATGTTAACATCACATACCGAAATTCATCTATTCATGACAGTTATGTGTAATTCAATGGAAGTAGTATTCAGGCAGTGTTCCTGAGAAGCGGTTTGTGGAAATTAGATGATATCTCCTAATCAGGATAGAATCTGAGCATGTGAGGTTGCATAGATGATGAAGACTTGATGATTGTGATGTGGACATGATAGAAAGGTCAGAGGTCACATGAGTGAAGAATTATCTTAATTGGAAGCTGACAGTTTTATGTAATTGTGAAATATTATGTAACGTGTGGAAGATTTTATTTTGTAATTTGTATGCTGACTCATTTGTAATTATTTGAGTGTGGTATAAAGGAAGGAATATTTTACTTATTTTAATGTAGTAATTTTTAGTAGTATGTAAAAGTGAATTGTGGATTTGAGCAATACTTGTTGTAAGAGGATATGTGAAGTACAGAGATCTGGTATTGAGATCTAATGAAGCAGTTGGTGCAATTTGGCACAGTAAGAGGATAAGTGATAAGTTGTTGAGATCAATAATCTTTTGGTATTATTTTTTTGAGTAATACAAAGATTAGTTGGACAGCGTGTTTAGTGATCTTACCCTTGAAGGTGTTTGGACAATGGGTCCTTCTGTCTTCGATAACTCCTAATTGGGTTAGAATCTTGTAACTGGGATTCAAAGTCTCCTAGCAAAGATTCATATGTAATGAATGTATTTCACAAGGCTCCTAACAAAGTCCATCCCCTCACAAGGAACTTTCATATTAGTGCATCTTTTGTGTGCATCATTCCCACTGGGGTTTACTCTTTGATCATGAGGTTCCCTAGTTAACATATCTTGTGTTATTGTGTTGTTGTGTATGTACATCTTTCTATGGTTGTTGATTACATTTCTTACATGGTTGAAATTTGTTAAAGGTGATAAAAGTTTTATTTATCTGATAACTGATTCACCCCCCCTCTCAGTTATCTTGGTGGACTTTAATTTCTAACAATTGGTATCAGAGTAGCAAGTCCTTCAAGGAAAATTTTAACAACTTAAGGAGATCTATGGTGATTCATTTCAAGAAAGAAAGCCCTAAGTTTGATGGAGTAAATTTTGATAGTTGGAAAGAAAAGATGAAGACACATTTGCTTTGTTTAGGACTAGGACACTGGTTAATCACAAAGAACAAGAAGACTATCATTGATGAAGACAAAATTGAAGAATGTACTAATGATGAGAGAGATCTATTCATCTGTAACATACTTGCCAAAGAAGCACTCTTGTCAGCCCTTCTAAAAAATGACTACAGTTAGGTAAAATATCTAAAAACATCTCATGAAATTTGGTTAGCTTTACAATATACTTTTGAAGGTGATGAACATGCAAACAAAGTTAGATTACATAATTGGATATGTGCATTTGAAGGTATAAGAATGATGGAAGATGAATATGTTAGAAGCTATATTGGTAGAATGTCAGAGATTGTTGTAGGTATAAAATCCTGTGAAGGAATCAAGATAGAGAATGAAGTAATATGGAAAATTCTAAGGAGATTGACTCTTGCATTTAAGTGGAAAAAGTAGATGATTGAGAAAGTTATACCTTGTACTGAGAACTTCACCAGAGAAACCCTTCTTGGAAGAGTACTAGAAGCAGCAAAGATGAACTTGAGATAATAAGGGGATCTACCTAGAATGGAGACAATATTCAATGCACTTAGTATTCACCGTACTTTGTCAAGAAACATTAGTGTAAGTAGAGATTATGCTAGTGGCACCAGATCCAAGAATGAAGAAGACAAGAAGATTGAAGAAGGAATTACCTTGCTTGTGAAAAGAGAACTAGGTGGTAAGAAAATTTGTAAATGTTCGACTTGTCAAGAATATGGTCATTTTGCATCTAAATGTCCTAAGAGAGTAAAGAAGTATAGAAAGAACTTTAAACCTAGAAGATCTAAAGGATGTTACTATGTTAATGATGAAGAATTTGAAGCTAGTATGGAGAAATATCTAAGTGAAAGTGATAATGAGAATGATGATATAGGATTTGTAGCAATAAAAGAAGAAAACCCTGAAACATAAGTTAAGGAAGAAAAAAGCTTTAGTTTATCAAGTAGAAAAGAAATCTGATTGGATTATAGAAAGTGGTTGTTCACATCATATGACTAGAGACATGAAGAAATTCATAAAGTTTAACAATTACGATGGAGGAATCATTAGAGTTGGAAATAATGCACCTTGTTTGATCAAAGGAATAGGATATATTACTCTTGATGGAAAGACTAACACTGATGATGTTTACTTTGTGGATGGATTGAAACATAATCTTTTGAGTGTTGGATAACTAGTTGATAAGGGATATCAAGTTTGGTTTATTGAGAAAATTTGTGTAATCAAAGACAAGGATGGTAATTTGATTGGTATTAGATCAAGAACCAGAGGTAATGTATTTCAGTTGAATCCTATTGAGATGACATGCTTGATTACTAAGATTGATGAAAGTTGGTTATGGCACATAATATTTGTCATATAAACTTTGATAATATTGTGAAAGTAAGTACTACACTTGCAGTAAGAGATTTGCCTAAAATTATGAAACATACTAACATGATTTGAAAGGAATGTGTCATGGCTAAATAGAAGAGAAGCTCATTTCCTAGCAAGAAGTTTACAACAATAGAGAAGTTGGAAATTGTTCATACAGATTTGAGTGGTCCCACAAGGACTAGAGGATTCTATGGTGAAAGGTATTTTATGATTCTTGTTGATGAATTTACAAGAATGATGTGGATTGCATTTCTTAAAGAAAAGTATGAGGCATTTGATAAGTTTAGAGTAATTAAGAAAAAAGTTGAGAATGAATTTGGAATGAAGATTAAATGTTTGAATCAAATAGAGGTAGAGAATTTACTTCAAAAGAATTTAACACTTTTTGTGAAGTGAATGGTATTAAGAGATAATTTTCAGGCCCTAGAACACCTGAACAAAATGGTATTGCAGAAAGAAGAAATAGGTCAGTAAATGAAGTAGCAACAACCATGCTATTTGAAAATGATTTGGCAATGATATTTTGGAGAGAAGAAGTGAATACAATAGTATATACAATGAACAAAGTACATATTGGAACATACAAGACACCTTATGAACTATGGTTTGGACATGCACCATCAGTTAAGTATTTCAGAATTTTTGGAATTAAATGTTATATTAAAAGAGATGATGGCATTGGAAAGTTTGACCCTATAAGTGATGAAGGTATATTTCTTGGTTACTCATTGAAAAGAAAAGCTTATAGATGTTTCAATAAAAGAACTAAAACTATTGTTGAGAGAGCAAATGTTAAAGTTGATGAAAAGTTCAAAACTTAGGAAAGAATGCTTGATTATGAATCAAATGAAGGAAATCATCCTAGAACTAATCTAGAAAATGTTGAATTATTCTATGAAACTAATAGTGATTTGCAGAATGGAAGCTACATTGAGGAAATCATGGAAAAACCTATAACTGAAGCAAGAACTGAGACAGTGACACCTAACAAGAATCTAACAAGAAATAATCTTGTTGAGCAGATTATTGGAAGCATAGATAGAGGAGTTCTAACATGAAATAAGGTACACACACAATTGTGTTTAATTTCTCAAATTGAACCTAAATCTACTAGTGAAGCCTATGAAGATGAAAATTGGATTAAAGCTATGAAGGAAGAACTAGATCAAATTGAAAAGAACAAGACTTGGAAATTGGTCCCTAGACCTAAAGATAAGAATGTTATAGGAACTAAATGGGTATTCAGGAACAAGATGAATGAACAAGGAGAAGTTGTAAGGAATAAAGAAAGATTGGTATGTAAATGATACTCACATCAAGAAGGAATTGACTATGAAGAAAATTTTTCACCTGTAGCAAGAATTGAAGTAGTAAGAATGTTTTTGGCTTATGTAGCCTATAAGAAATTTAAAGTGTATTAGATGGATGTGAAGTAAGCATTTCTAAATGAAGAGTTAGAAGAAGAAGTTTACATTGAGTAGCCTGAAGGTTTTCCCTTAACTCATGAAGGAGACATGGTATGTAAACTGAACAAAGCTTTATATGGACTTAAACAAGCACCTAGAACTTGGTATACAATATTGGATAAGTATTTGATAAAATTAGGATTTACTTAAGGCACAATAGACAGTAACTTGTATATGAAAGAAATTGAAAATGGTTTGTTCGTTGTAGTTATTTTTGTTGATGATATTATCTTTGGAGGAGAAGATGAAGCCAGTGATAAATTTACAGATGAAATGAAGACTGAATTTGAAATGAGTATGATTGGTGAGATGAAATATTTCTTAGGACTCCAAATAACATTTTAGAACAGTGATGGTATCTTCTTATGTCAAACAAAGTACTTGAATGCCTTATTGAAGAGATTTGGAATGGAGAATTGCAAACCAGTTGGAACACCTATGGTAACTGGACACAAGTTATCTAGCACAGATGAAACTCCTACAATTGAACATAAGAAGTACAAATATATGATTGGAGGATTGCAATATTTAACTCATACAAGACCAAACATATCACATGAGGTTGGAATTGTTGCAAGATTTCAAGCTAATCCTAGAGAATAACATTATGCAACAATAAAAAGATACTGAGGTATCTAAGAGGCACAATTGAATATGGATTGTGGTATGAAAAATTTGATGAATTTACCCTATGTGCATATATAGATGTAGATTGGGGAGGCAGTGTTGATGACAAAAATAGTACAAGTGGTGGAACATTTTTCCTTGGAGGAAGATTGGTTTCTTGGCTAAGCAAGAAACAAAATTGTATTTCATAGAGCACAACAAAAGTAGAATATGTGGTAGCAGAAAACAATTGTAATCATATAATATGGATGAAACAAACATTGAAGGATATTGGAATAAAATTTGATGAGCCTGTTGTTATACACTGTGATAACACCAGTACAATTAGTATGTCTAAGAATACAATACTATATTCTAAGTCAAAACATATAGAAATAAAGTATCATGTAGTGAGAGAGAAAGTTGCAGAGAAAGAAGTCAAACTTGTGTACATAAGTACAAAAGAGCATATTGTAGATATATTTACAAAACCTTTTCCTAAGGATACATTTGAGTATCTAAGAGGTATGCTTGGGGTTATGCCCCAGCCTACTTTTGAGAAGTGATACAGATTGTTGCATCAATCCTGTGGTATATGAGTCTTATCTTTTTCTAGACTGGATGTTGGTACTTCCTCAATGGGGGAGTATGTGTTTCTGAGCTGAGTCATGAGGACTCTAGTGAATATATTTCTAAAAAGTGTCTTTCGACATTGAAGTTGTTGTTGACATAGTGATGTAGTATTTGTCATTGATGTCAATGGGGGAGAAGGATACATGAAAAATCATCTATTGAAGAGAATTTGAGGGAGAAGGATACAAGAAATATAAAATAGAAAACTAAAAGAATTGAATAGGAAAATGAAGCAAGATTTTATTAATGAAGAGGATTTGAAAACATTTCAAAGTAGCAGTGTTGGTATTCATGGAACTTGGATGTTTTTTCATCTATGTTGCCATCAATGCCAATGGGGGAGATTTTTAGGAATGAATGCTAAATATATCCTATGGGAGAGTATTCACAACCATTCTGTAGCAGTTGTTGTTGCATTCATGACTGTGATTGTCATTGATGTCAACATAGTGATCTACTGAAGATTAGTAGAGAAGCAGACATTTTTTGTATTAGCGCACGTCAAATATTGAAGATCAAGCTATATAGAGTTGAGGACTTAATATATGATATTTCCTAAGATCATGGTTAAGAGCACATACATAAATTCATCTATTCATGACAGTTATGTGTAATTCAGTGGAAGTAGTATTCAGACAGTGTTCCTGAGAAGTGATTTGTGGAAATTGGATGATATCTCCTAATTGGGATAGAATCTAAGAATGCGAGGTTGTATAGATGAAAAATACTTGATGATTATGATGTGGACATGATAGAAAGGTCAGAGGTCACATGAGTAAAGAATTATCTTAATTGGAAGCCGACAGTTTTATGTAATTGTGAAATATTATGTAACGTGTGGAAGATTTTATTTTGTAATTTGTATGCCAACTCATTTATAATTATTTGAGTTCGGTATAAAGGAAGGAATATTTTCCTTATTTTAATGTAGTAATTTTTAGTAGTATGTAAAAGTGAATTGTGGATTTGAGCAATAGTTGTTGTAAGAGGATATGCGAAGTATAAAGATCTAGTATTGAGATATGATGAAGCAGTTGGTGCGGTTTGGCACAGTTAGAGGAGAAGTGATAAGTTATTGAGATCAATAATATTTTGGTATTATTTTGTTGAGTAATATAGAGATTAGTTGGATAGTGTGTTCAGTGATCTTTCCCTTGAAGCTGTTTGGACAGTGGGTCCTTCTATCTTCCATAACTCCTAACCGGGTTAGAATCTTGTAACTGGGATTCAAAGTCTCCTAACAAAGATTCATATGTACTGAATGTATTTCATAAGGCTCCTAAAAAATTCCATCCTCTCACAAGGAACTTTCATATTAGTGCATCTTTTGTGGGCATCATTCCCACCAGGGTTTAGTCTTTGATCAAGAGGTTCCCTAGTTAACATATCTTGTGTTATTGTGTTGTTGTGTATGTATACCTATCTATGGTTGTTGATTACATTGATTACATGGTTTAAATTTGTTAAAGGTGATAAAATTTGTATTTATTTGATAACTGATTCAACCCCCCTCTTAGTTATCATGGTGGACTTTACTTTCTAACATATTTCAAGCATTAAGTGTTATTTTTAGATCATCATCACTTGTTGTATCCAAACATGTTTGCAAGTTAAATCCCTTACTAGGGTCACTCCTATCAAGGTGAGAATGATCCTAACAAGTCTAAAGATTAAATCCTCTAACCAGATGACTCTCAAAAGGAGTTTCTAAACGCCTTAATTGGGTATCAACTAATAGGGATTTTTTAATAACCTTTAATTGGGATATATATACTCTTAACTAGGTAATGCCCTTAAAAAGGTGATGTAATTCCTTTAATAGGGAAAATCTTACCATTCTAGTAGTGAGAATTAGTGGGTACTAATTCCCATCATTGTTTTTCCCTCTAACCAAGGGTTTCCACAATAAAAATATTGGTGTTCTTGTGTTGCATGTTGTGAATGTTTCATTTTATTTTCTTTCATGTTATAATATCACTTACACCTTGGTTAATTTGGAAGTTGCTGATAAAGTGTTTAAGATCTGTGGTTGCACTGATTCACCCACCCTTTCAGTGACTTATAACACTAAAAATTGATATTAGAGCCAATACCTTGAGGAAGCCTAACATCTTGGGAAGGAACCTTAAGGCAGATATGGAGGGATTAGTGAGATAGAAAAGACAACTTGAGAAGAAAATTGTAGATGCTGAAGAATTTATTTAGCAGTTGAAAGAATAACTCAAGAAATCAAGAGCCAAGAGAAAAGATCTTGGTGAACAACTATGAGAGTGTAGTAGATCTGAGAAATCTAAAGCCTTGGAGGCTATGTCCTTAGAGAATGAGAAGTTGAATGAAGACAAGAAGAATATAAAGAGAGAGTTGGAAGCCTTGTCTATAGGAATGGGTGAAGAGATGGAAGAAAGAAATGCATCTAAAGAAGCCCTAAAAGCTAAGGTGGATGATATTTTCAAGTCTGAACAAGAAGTTGGTACATTGCATGCACATCTACATGAAACAAATGAAGAAAGAAAAAAGTCCTAATGGAAAATTAAAATATGAAAGATGAGAATGAGAAACTAAAAGGTGATTTGAAGGCTACAAATGAATTACTAAAAAAATTCAATGAAAGTTCTACAAAGCTTGATGAGAAAATCAAGAATCAAAGAATGTATAGAGAGAGACATGGCCTAGGCTATACCGATTATAAAGTTGGTGAGTCTTTTGGAACCAAAAGGTTCAAGTAAGATGCCAAGTTTGGACCAAAGGTAATCAAAAGAGGTCTTGGTAAGAAATCATATAAACCTGTGTGCTTTAATTATCATTACTAATGTATGAAAAATAAGTCCTCGTAGTCTTTTATGCTCTATTTATGACAAGGTGGGACACACCACTAATGAATGTAGGACTAAATCTAGTACTTTTGATGGATATTATTACAATTGCAATAAGTATGGTCATAGAGATAATGAGTGTAAGATAAGAGTGAACAATCAAAGGTCATATGTGAACCAAAAAATCTCTTATTGGAATGAGAACATGTGGAATGTTACATGATCACATTGTCATAATTATGGTCACATGGCTATTAAATACAAAATGAGGAAAACTAGAGGTAATGCTGGACCATGGAGAGAAACTAGAATGCCATATTTCCACTACCACAATAATTGACACATTGCAAGGTTTTGTAGATTAAAAAACAACTGAGAAAATAAACCGGTTAACCAGTCTAATGACCAAAAGGGAAAGAAGATTGCAACTATGGAAGAGATTAAGAATCAGATGAATTAAACTTGGGTGAAGAAGAGTGAGTGAAAACCATCAGAAGGATCCACATCCTAATCATGTGTGGAGAATTCATCAACTAACTAAGCCTTCTTTGGCTTAGGGGGAGAAATATTTTCAGATCTATACACGGACCCCCTAGAAGTGTGTGCAGTAAGTTTTAGTTGCATAATTAGATGAAAAATGATGTTTTGAAGTGTGTTGTATATTTTTGAGTGACCACATGAAATTTCTTAGTATTGGTAATGATATCTTTTAAAGTTGAATGGTATGTGGTTATGTTCAATTGGTGAGCATTAAATGCAAATGTATGCAGATAGATAACAAGTTATTTTGGGTTTCATTATGTACATCATGCATTTGAGGAGAAAAAGTAGAAATAAATGACTGTCATTGAGAAATTAACAACAAACAAGGTAATCCATAGGCGTGTTTACAATGATCTTGTGCAAAGAAAAAAAGAGTGTTCAAGATGAAATCAATTAGTAGAATTTTGAAAGGTATTTATCAAAAAATTCTAATTTGAACCTATTATTTTCAAGATGGATACACTTGTAGTAGTTGATATTAGTAGGATGCCTCGACCATAATTCAAGAGACATCCATTTAAGTCAACTAAAAAAGATCTAGTGGGTGCCCTATCCAACGTGCCCTACAATGTGTTTCTAAGACTAAGAAGGATAGTTGAAAGAAATAATTTACAAGTAGATGAAGAATTTCCAAAGTTCATAAAGATGGATATGAATTATATGATTCAACTAGCAAAGAGGAAGATGAGAAGAATGAAGAAAATGAAGTACACAATAATATGGAAGATTCTTTGGAACCTTCTCCTAAGACTCCTAGGTATGTGTAGAGGAATTACTAAAAGATAAAAATGAAGGTATCATAAAAAGAAGTGAATTTATCGAAGAACATGTCAACCTATGCTTAATTTTAGAAATTGAACCAAAGATAGTCAAGGAATCTTGCAATGATCATAATTGGATGAGAAATACTAAAGAAGAACTAAATCAACT